>PVHX01003515.1:87555-142303 GCA_004024805.1 Geosciurus inauris
TGCTTATAATTTTGTGCAAAGTTAGAAAAATTATGATTGTAATAATTTTTTTTTCTATTTGCCTCAACAAATATTTTCAGTGAATAGTGTGTACAGCTTCTGAAAATTTGTTTTTTTTCTGTTATGTTTGATAACATGTATTTAAATGCAACTTTTGAGAAAAATAAATAAAAATTAAAATTAAAAAAAATAAAAAAAAATAAATGCTTACATAAAAAATGAAAATAGATTTTTATATAACTTTTTCTTTATCTGGATCTCCTATTTATTTAACATTCCTTATTCTTAAAGACATGCTATAGAATACTTGCCAAACACTGTGACCATGAATTCATTAACACTGTAATTATGATTTCTCACTACCACTCTGAAGAAAGTGCTCTATCAAGGATATTGGTAGCTATCTACTCTAAGTCCCCAGCAATTCTTGACTGACTTCTTTCTTTTATGTTATCACCACATACCCCAGCTCTCTTCCTCAGAAAAGAGATCTTAAACAATCTAACTTTATGACTCAAGAAACTAGAAATATAAGAGCAAATGCTAAAATTAGCAGAAATAAGGAAATAAAAATATTCGCACATAAATAGAGAAAAGAAAATAATAGATAAAATCAAAGAAACTAAGAATTCTTATTTTTGAAAAGCTAAACAAGACTAATGAATCATTAGATTAAGGAAAAGTGAGAGAAGACTCTAAGAAATAAAATCAGAAATGAAAAAGGAGGCATTGAAACATCACAGAAATAAAAAGAGACTACTATGAACATACACAGCAACGAACTGAGTAAAAGTTATAAATGATAATCCCAATAGATGCAGAAAGCCATTTAAGAGAACTCAACTCTCTTCATGATAAAAATTCTCAGAAACTAGGTATAGAAGGAACGTACCTCAACACAATAAAAGTCATATATGGCAAGTAACCACTAATTTTCACTTTTTTTTTTTTTAATATATACTCAATGGTAAAAACAACTGAGAGCGTTCGCTCAAATGTCAAACTAGAAAAGGATGCCCACTCCTACCACTTCTAGTCAACATGGTATTGGACGTTTTACCTAGATCAGGCAAGAAAAAGAAATAAGGCATCCAAATCAGAAGGAAAGAAGTAAATGAGTAAATTGATCTTTTTGCACATGACATGATCTTGTCCTTTCGAAAACTAAAGAGTCACAAGAACTGTGTGAACCAAAGATTGTTTGAACAAATAAAATATATATAATTGTAAAATGCAAATTGAACATGTGAAAATCAGCTATGTCAGTATATCTGTAACAAACTATTTGTAAAGGAAATTAAGAAAATCCCATTTAAATTAGCTTCAAAAGAATAAAATATTTTGTGATAAATTAAACCATGGAAGTAAAAGACTTACGGAAAAGTACAAGTCTTTGATTAAAGAAATCACAAATGAATGAAAAAACATCTCATATTAATGGACTGGAACAATTAAATGATTAATATGTTTTTAGAGTAGTAAAGAAGAGGATAAACTTTCTCATTAGATTGATAAGCATGGAGCATTTCTGGGAATTGTCAGATAAAGTAATATTATTAATTGTCAAAACAAGAGTATATGTTATATGAAATCTAAAGCCATGCAAACAAAACAATAAATATAAACATATTTATTAATATTTTATTGAAAATCTTATAATTAACAAAAATATAATTTGTTTTTTATTGCAGGTCTTAATTACTACTAAAATATTTTCATGTTTTACTCTATAGTTTAAATATACACACAGAAGTAGTGTCCAAAAAGACTTAAGTATGATGTTCATTTTAGTAGATGTTTGAATTTGCTAGGAAAATAAATCTCTGCTGTTTAAATCATGCAATTTGTGACTAGGAAACACCAATATTTGTGTAAATTTCTTCTTATAAGGACAGAAGTTGAATTGGATTAGGGCCCCCTAAGGTTTACTTTAATTTAATTGATATTTAAATCCCATATTTTCAGATACATCCACATTATAAAACACTGGGTGTTTGATACTCAATAACATAATGGGGGTTTGAAGGAGGATCTTCATGCTGCCTCAGTTTCTTGGAAGGCAGGAACGTTTAATCATGTACCCTTCAAATGGAGAATGCATATTTTTACATTCAGATAGTAATTGCAATTTGAAAACTAAGATACATACTGCTATATAACCCTTAGAGCAAAGCAAACATCTATGAGAAAAATTCAAAGACACTAGAAGCAAAAAATGGTAGAATATCCTCAAGTTCATGGGACACTCAGAAAGTGGTCTAAATGAAACTATGCAGCCTAAAATGTCTCCACCATTTCAGAATACAGAGAAAATAAATTTCTATACTTATTTTGAAAAAGTAAAAATAAGAATAGAGTAACATCTATATCAGAGAATTAATAAGGTAAAACTTGAAATTGTTAGAGCTCCACAAATGGTAGAATGGATATGATAATCAAAATCTGTTTCCTTTAAATGATATTCAATTTAGACAAACTCCCAGAAAATCAGATTAAGAAAAAAGGAAAGAAATGTAAAATTTGACAAAGTGTAACAATATGTAATTAGACTGATGGATAGAAACATAAGCAAATAACAACACTGCCTGGAGGAAATTTGATCTAAAAAACAGACACTTTCTTAGCAAAATAGCAGAATGTATTCACAAAGAAAAAAATTAAGATAATGATTAAGAGTTTCCATTGTTTGAGTATCATTGCAAAAATTAATTTAAGAGAATTTATAAAAGGAATTTTGCATTATATCTAGGGCTTAGAAAATAATTAGTATAGATTTTATATTGGAGAGGAATGTGAAAAAGTGATGAGCATATTTCCATTATTTGTTCATATCCTACTTGCACTTGTTTCTTATTTTCCTTTTCATAAATGCTCTATAAATCATATTATTACAAATGCAAAATAATTAATAATAATTGAATTATTATTATTTTTATTTTATGGGATTTTTTCCTCAGTAATTTTCTGTCTCATAAGAGGATCTTGCAGTTTTGCCTTGAATATGTGTTCTACCTATTGATAATCCAAGCATTGCTTATAGAGAGCTTTATCTTTCAAATAAATTTTAGAAAGTAGTTCTTTTTCAAGTTGTAATTTATGTTGTATGATTAACAAGTATACAACTTATGTTGTGTATTTGAATAGATATGAGTATATTCATTTAAAAATATGTATATAAGGATATTAGCACATAGTAGTCAAAAATTTCTTCCTACTGATATTTGAGTTGTATTAGATTAGGAACAGTAACAAAAGCTGAACTTGAATTTAAAATTATTATAATTCTAAGATATAAAGATATAGAATTATGGAAAACATTACAACCAAATTATATTTATTAGGAGAGTATAACCCCAAATAAAAACATTTGTTAATCCAAGTAATATGTGAATTCCATTATGTATTCTTTTGTGCAATATATGTATTCCGGTGGTATTGTTTATAAATTACTACCTTTCTCTTGATACTTGTTAAGAAATCAGAAGTACTTTCCTGTAAAGAATAATTCCACTGGGTAAATTTAGAAAATATGTCAATAACAAGCAGTGATGAAGATCTCAGGATCATGCTGTGCATTATTGAATACCACAAGCGCACAGCTTCCTGGTAGTTGTAACTCACTTGTTAAATTTTAGTTTCTAGCAGCTTGAATACATTGCCATGGTATATCGACTATGAAATCATGAAATCTTCTTTTAAGCATTGTTCAATACATAATTATCACTTTTATTACTTAGAATTTTCTTTCCTTCAAATTCTTTTTTTCTTTTGTTGCAGTCTAAAGACCTAGATTAAAATATAACAGTGCAATATGCACTGTAACCAACTTACTTAATGTAATTCAGACACAATTGTCTAAATGTACAGACTTTTAATAAGCCACTTCATCCAATTAATTTATTAATATTAAATATGTAATTTCATGAGCCAGTTTAGAAAAATAGAACTTACATATAATTTCTCACCACAATAGTGGCATTAGGATAAAAATATAGTTCATTAAAAATGCAAACTAACATACCCTCTTCAATATTTTGATTCAGTTTTAGAAACTATTAGTGTATAAAACCATCAAATTAGAATTGGCAATATAACACTAGACATTCAGTGAGTAATACCTGTGGAAATTTGTTTTATAGGATATTATTTTTGCCACCTATGTGATCATAAAAGTGGTGGTTCAAACTACTAAGGTAAAGAATAGTGTACATGCACACCTGTGTGTGTGTGTGTGTTTCAAAAGGTGAGTAAATTAAGGGTTAAAGGAACTTTGTTCTTTTGTGATCATAAGTAGATGTATTTCAATTAATTACTTACATCTTTTGGACTAATTTAAAGCACATACTGTTTAATCTTAAATGAATTATGAACATGATAACTGATAAAAGTAAGAACGATACAAAGATTTTGCTTACTATTTCTGTATTGTTTCTAAGAAAGAATCCTTTAAATGCTTTGGATTACTTGGATTAAGAACCAAGATAAAAGATATTTAAAATTGATTATTAATTTAGCCATTTCTAGTAAGTTTATACATATCTCTGCTCAAATATGTTTTACCCAGTTGTAATGTAACCATGTTTCTCAAATTTTCTAATTTTGTGAACACAGAAATAATGCTCAAATGAGTTGCTTACTTCACAATGAGCATTTTCTAATATGGTTGCTATCTCATTTCTGTTTACTTGAATCAGGATTTTTCATACCAAAGATAACAAACTTGTGTCTCTCAGAAGAGAATCTAGAAATGGGTTGATATATATATGACTCAGATATTTATCCTATATGTAAAATTGGAGGTAATATTAGGAAAAAGATGAAATCGCTCTTTTCTTGAAAGTCTGAAGCTTTGAAATACTTCATTCATATTCCTACATGATGAAAATGTAGTATTGAGGAGCATATGCCTTCCTTCAGACAGGACACAAGCTTTTCGATGTGTTCAAAAATCACTTCACTCAGCGTGTTTTACTTAATTACATGAGATGGGTGATGTCAACATTTTATTTTGTGAACCCCACTTTAAGTTAATATGAAGGAACTCACCATTGAACAATGTTTTAAAAAATGAGTAAATTTTTCTTCCTAATTATTGGTGGTTGTGAATGTTTTGCTGATCCTTTACCAACTGCTAGTTATAGACAAATTCTGTGCCAGGCATTAACAATAGGGCTAAAGATGAGTGTGGCACATTCTCTGGCCTGTAAGAGTGTGCTGTGTAGTAAGAGAGAGATAGAATAAAAGCTAACACTGGCATTAGATGAATCCATATGATGCAATTGAAGCACAGAGAACCCTTTAGTGAAGTTGACAGGGGATCCTGTGGGAGACACTGTCTTATAGGATAGTGAATCAACCTGATAAAATGAAATGAAAAATTTTTACATCTCAGTCTGAGTTTTTATTCATCTTATTTTAATTCCCTGGTGCTAAAAGTACTTATATGAAAATTGTAATGGTATATTTTAATTCTGTACAATTAATATTTTTTTCATTTAAATAAAATAATTTGTACTAGTTTCTTGTTAAGTGGAATATTATTGAATGATGATCAATTCATATCACAGGAACAGAAAACCCTGTAATATATAAGATATTACAGTTATCCCAGAGAGTTCCCTTTGGTCTTTTTTATGTATGAATGCCCTACATACAACCAATAATGACCACTGCTTTGAAGTTCTTTCTAATATATTACATTTGTTTGTTCTAGAATGTCAGATTAATTCAACGGTATGCTATACTTCATTATGTAAAAAGATTTATAGTCAGTAAGATCTGAGGAACATCCATATTGCAACATAACTTAAGTCATGTATTTTTTTTTTTGTACTGGAGATTGAACTCAGGGGAACTCAACCACTGAGCCACATCCCCAGCCCTATTCTGTGTTTTATGTAGAGACAGGGTCTCACTGAGTTGCTTAGCGCCTCGCCATTGCTGAGGCTGGCTTTGAACTCGTGATTCTCCTGTCTCAGCCTCCCTAAGTGCTGGCATTACAGGCTTTCGCCACCATGCCCGGCTAAGTCATGTATTTTTGCTGCTACATAGTATTCCATTGTATATATATACATCATAGTATTTAATCTATTCTCCTATTAATGGACTCTTAAACTTTTGGGTATATTATTAAAAAGTCACCCAAAAGTAAAAAGTAACTATCAAACGTGATGGCTAAAAATGACTTTATTTGTTTTAGTCACAAAAGGTACTTTGGCTAGATTCAAAATTCAAAATCAATGTTTTGTTTTTGAGGTGTTTTGACATTTCAAATGATCTACTATTTTCTAGCCCCAAAATTTTGGAAAAGAAGTCAGGAAATGTACCCTAAAGCTTGGCAACATTTTGAAATATTCATCATATCTTAGACTTGGCTTAGAATGTGGAGTACCTTCAGCCAAACCTAAGCTCCCTCAATAGTACCGTTTATTAAACTTTTAAATGTGGAAGAATTATAGGATAACAGGAAGATGGAAAATATCACATAGTGATTCTTTTAAAGTATCACCCAATTTTCTCAATGGTTACATCGACATATAGTAATATAGCAAAATCAGGATATTTATATCAAAACAATATGTATATATAGCTTTATCCTCTTTTATCATGTGTAGATTACTGTAACCACCCCCAGAATCAAGTACAAACTTATTCTGTCTACTGAAGTATTTACTTCTTTGAATGTATAAGTATAGAAATCTTAACTCCTTTAAAATCACTTTGTGTCCCCTAATCACAATGTCTCAAATATCTCCTCTATGTACATTGAGATTCTTATTAAATAATTTTATACTTCTTTCTTCAAATATAATTAAGAAACTAAAGAGAAAATACATTTTTCTTTTTCTTGATGTCTTGAGATTCCATCTTTCATAATTTTCTTTCTCTTTCAAGAACTTTCAAAAGATGTATTTGGTTTTGGTATCAGGGTGATACTAGCCATATAGAATGAGTTTCAAAAGGTTTTCTACTTTTCTATTTCATGGAATAATTTGAGGAGTATTGGTGTTAATTCTTCTTTGAAGGTCTGTAGAACTTGGCTGAGAATCCATATGGTCCTGGGCTTTTATTAGTTGGTAGGATTTGAGGGCATCTTCTATTTATTGCTTGAAATTGAGCTATTTAAATAGTGTATGCCATACTGATTCATTTTGGGTAGATCATATGTCTCTAGAAATTTATTGATGTTTTGAGATTTTCTATTTTATTTGAGTGTAAATTTTCAAAATAGTTTCTAAGAATTATTTCCTGTATCTCAGTAGGGTCTATCATGATACTTCCTTTTTCATCACAAATTTTAGTACTTTGAATTTTTTCTCTCTTTCTCTTTGTTAGTGTACCTAAAGGTTTATCAATTTTATTTTTTCAAAGAACCAACTTTTCATTTTTGTCAATTTTTAAAATCATTTCTTTTGTTTCAATTTCATTGATTTCAACTCTGATTTTAATTATTTCCTGTCTTCTGGTTTTAGTGTTGATTTGTTCTTTTTTTCTAGTGCTTTGAGATGTAATGTTAGGTCATTTATTTGTTGATATTATTTTTTCATGAATGAACTCAATGCAATGAACTTCCCTCTTAGCACTGCCATCATAATGTCCCACAGATTTTGATATGTTGTACTAGTGTTCTCATTTACTTCTATGTGTTTCTTTATTTCCTCCCTAATATCTTCTGCTATCAATTTAACATTCAATGGAATTTTCTTTAGTCTCCAGGTATTGGAATAGATTCTATTATTTTTTATCATTGATTTCTATTATTTTTAGAGAAGGATCCACGTGCTGTTGAAAAGAAAGTGTATTCACTTGTTCATGGATGAAATACTCTGTATGTCTGTTAAGTCTATATTATTGATTTTATTATTTAGTTCTATAGTTTCTTTGTTTAGGTTTTGTTTGGAAGATCTATCCAGTGGTGAGAAAGTTGTGTTAAAGTCACCAGTATTATTTTATTGTGGTCTATTTAATTCTTGAAGTTGAGAAGGATTTGTTTGATGTACGTAGATGCTCCATTGTTTGGGGCATGTATATTTACGATTGTTATATCTTGCTGATATATGATTCCCTCAAGAAGACTGAAATGTCCTTCTTTATGCCTTCTGACTAACTTTGGCTTGAAGTTAATTTTACCTGATATGAGGATGGAAACCCCTGCTTGTTTTCACAGTCCATGTGAGTGATACATTTTCCCCCAAACTTTCATCTTTAGTCTGTGGATGTCTTTTATGGGAGGTGAGTATCTTGAAGACAGCATATTGTTGTGTCTTTTTTTTTAATCCAATCTGGCAGTCTATGTCTTTTGATTAATAAGTTTAGTTCATTGAGATTCAGGGTTATTATTGAGATATGATTTGTATTACCAGTCATTTTGGTTTATTTTTGGTTTTCAACTTGAATTAGCTACTACTTTGACTTTTCCTTTACTGTAGTTCCTTCCTTTGCTGGTTTTCATTTTTTTTTTTTTTAATTTCCTCCTCATGGAATATTTAGCTGAGAATATTCTGTAGTGCAAGCATTATAGTTGTGAATTCTTTTAACTTTTGTTTATCATGGAAGTTTTTATTTCATTTTCAAATCTGAAGCTTAGTTTTGCTGTGTATAAAGTTCTCAGTTGGCATCCATTTTCTTTCAGAGCTTGGTATTTGTTATTCCAGGACCTCCTGGCATTGAGGATATGAGTTGAGAAATCAACTGAGATCTGAATTGGTTTCCCCTTATACATAATTTTATTTTTTTCTCTCACAGCCTTTAAGATTTTATCCTTCTTCTGTAGGTTAGTCATTCTCATTATAATGTGCCTTGGTGTGGGTCTGCTGTAATTTTGTACATATGGGTTCTTGTAAGCCTCTTGTAGTTGATTTTTATTTCATTCTTCAGGTTTGGGAAATTTTCTAATATTATGTCATTGAAAAGAATTTGCATTACTTTGGTTTGTGTTTTCATGCTTTCATCTATTCCAATAAATCTTAAATTTGGTCTTTTAATGTTATCTCATATTTCTCAGAAGTTCTGTTCATTGTTTCTTATCATCTTTTCTGTACAGTTGACTTTGTTTTCAAGACCATATATTTTGTCTTCATTGCCTGAGGTTCTGTCTTCCAAGTGGTCTAGTCTGTTGGTGATACTTTCCATTAAAATTTTAATTTGATTTATTGTTTCCTTCATTTTGTGGGTTTCTGCAAGATTTATTTTTATAATCTCTGCCTTTATTGAAGTGGTATTTCACTTCTTATATTTTCTCTCAGATACCATCTTTTATTTCAAAGATCAGTCTAACAACATACCTTCTAAACTCCTTCTTGGACATTTCTTCTATTGTGTTGTATATGGATTCTGTTGTTGGAACATCTTGGTTTATTTGAGGTGCTTTGTTCCTGTTTTTCATGGTTTTTTTTTTTGTGTGTGTGTGTATCCCCATCTAGTGGTATGGATCTGAGGTAGTGCAGTTTCTACCCTGTAGTCTTAATGTTCCTGAAGGCTTCCAGTACCTCACTTTCAAGGGGGAGACCAATATTAACAGGACCCAAAGCAAACAATGTACAACCTTGAACCAAATAGTTCCTATTATGGCATTTATAGTTTTATTTCAATAAACATAAATGATATATTCAATTGTTGTCAACAATGTAAGCAGTAAGTTTGTTATGAATTTACCATTTCAAATGATGAACAAAGAGGGAACATAAATAGTGTAGGATGTTATATTTATGAGGGAGAAGGAGAAAAGATAGAGGGCAAAATGTATACTAAGAGTGAAGGAGGAATTAATAGATGTTGGCTGTTAGCATGAGAGAAGGAAGAAAGAGAATCCAGAGAGACAGATAAGGAAGAGAAAAAAATATATACAGATTTTTTAAAAATGTAAAAATATAAGAATATACAACAAAACTGAAATATACTATTCAGACATCTAATTCCTCAAAAAATTGATGCATTAAAAGTATTTAGATTTAAAGATGGTACAGATGTGAGACAAAGGGGGAAAAACCAAAAACAAAGTCTCTATGGAAAATTGAAAGATTGCTTCCTTTGGCTTTCAAAAAATTTCTCAGTTTCCATTCTCTGCAAATAGATGGGGTTGTCTGAAATTTGCTGGTAGTTCCAGTCCAGTGGATGCTGGACAGTTTGGCTGGATGAGCTGATAGCAAAATGCTCTCATACCCTCTTCCAGTCTTGCCACCCATTGTATCCAGCTCCTTCTGTTCCTGTGCACTTCAGGACACACTGAGCTGGAGAGAGCCTGGTTTTCTCCAATTTTTCAAACCTCTCAACCCACAGGGAAACTGCCCTCACTCTCCAGCTTTCCACAGGCTTTGCTAAGCTCAAAATGACCCACACAGATCCAGCTGCATTCTGATGAACCTGGGCTCCAGATATCCCAGTCTCTGCCCTTCTGCAGTCCCAGTATCTCAATGCCATTCCAACATGCATAGATACCATCAGGGATGTGCTCACACAAAGGAGCAACCCTGCAAACAGGCAGCCAGATGGTGGCCACTAGCATACCCAGCAAGAAGACCTCAGGTGCAACCAGACCTGCAGGTACCCCCAAAATATATCTCCAGGCCCTGGCTGGTGTCTCCAAATTGAGACAGCTGTACTCTGAGATGGTGGCAGTAGCAGCAGCAAACCTGCAGGCCCCTTGGCCCTGGACTCCCAGGCCCTAGCTGGTGTCCCAAGATGGTGGCAGCTGCATGTAACCAAACCTGAAAATGGGTATCCTGACAATGGACTTCCAGGCAGCAGTAGACAGTGAGCACTCTGCTGTTGGTCTACAGGTGATCTTAGAGCAAATGTCAGGCACTTGGCTGTTGGATGTCAGGCAGTGGGCTATGGGCAGGCAACAGGCTGGTGATAGGCCAGCAAATGGATGGCTAAAGGTGGGCAAATGGGCAAACAGGCAAATGGAGGGCAATCAGCAACAGTCAGTGAGCTATCTGCACTCAAAATACAGGCGATATACTGGCAAAGGGAGGATGATTGTGGCAAATAAATGAGGGGGTGGTGGGCAAACAACAGGATCGGTGGCAGTGAGGACTGCCTGGCAGAGAAACAGTAATTCCTCTGCTTGACTACTGAGTCAAGGAGCTTGAGGAGCCAGGCGCAGTGGCACACACCTGTAATCTCAACACTTTGGGATGCTAAGATAGAAGAATTGTGAGTTCAAAGCCAACCTCAGCAATGGCAAGGTACTAAGCAACTCAGTGAGACCCTGTCTCTAAATAAAGCACAAAATAGGGCTGTGGATGTGGCTCAGTGGTTGAGTACCCCTGAGTTTAATTCTGGTACAAAAAAAAAGGAGCTAGGAGGAATGCAGCCTCCCTCTAGTTCGCCATCATGGATCTCTCCAAGATTATATTTTGAAGAAATGCTAGTCTTCCAAAAAAAGAAAGAGATATATCAAGATTGTGATATATAATCATGAAGTTAAACACATCATTCAGCTAATTTGAAATTTTGTTGACTAATTTGAAATTATACTTTAACATTTTAACTTGCATTTCTATGACTGTTAGTAAAAACAAATATTTTCCCTAATTTAAGGAATTTTTTTCCTCATTCCACCAAAATTTCTTCACTTTCTTTCTACCTTCTTATATCAACCTACCATTATCACTAATCTGAGCTAATTTAGCAGCTTCCTACTTTCCCTATTCCTTTCTTCTCCTCAATTTATTGGTTTGTGTTTTGCTTTGTTTTGATTTGTGTTTACACACTGAATACAGTGTTTCCTAAAATACAAACCTGATGTTTTCATGGATTCTGCACTCCAACCCTAGCTGAAATGCACCAATGCCTTTCTATTGCCTTAATAATAACTGGTCAGTCTTTAACAGAGTCCCCAGTATGGATATGGTCTGATCTCCTCACTTCACCTCAAATAGCCACTGGCACTCTCTCTCTTCTTCTATCATACCATGTCCTTGAGATCCTTTTAACATTTTGCTTTTTCTAATTGAATTTGTTTTCTCTACCTATTCTTTGACTCTGTGCCTCATTGATTTACTACAATGCATTATAACTAAATCTTTACTTATTTAGCAAAATTAATTGGAATAAATTTCTCTATGATAGCATCTCATAAAACCAGATATCTGTTCTTTATTCTGACCACACTTTTTCTACTTGTATATTTAGCTGATCATGTACTCAATATTTATCTTCGCACTTGGGCTATTAATTCTATAAGCAAAGACATCAAGAAACTTTGATCTTGTACACAGTGTTTTCTGAATGATGCACAATTTACAGCATTACCCGTTACTTTAAAAAGTTTCTTCAATTAATCAAGAATGAAATAATTTATAATTTTGTAATTTTTGTCTAGTTATACACTGAAGTTTGTGTAGTTTTGTGTGTCTATCTAGAGTGCTTACTATTCATCTTGTATGTTAGAAAATTATTTTCCTATTTGGCTTTAATTATGTATACCATATTTTCTTTATAATAAAATGATCTACCTCCTGATATCTGGTATATGTATTGTACTTCAGTTATAAATGGTAACTACACTTACTTATTCCTGCTTGAAAATTTTTAATTTCCAGGAAGTTCATTTAGATTTAATTATATTTTATAACAAAGTATATATTGCCCAATATTTTATATGTGTCTAACTTATGCATATTTACCCATGGCTTACATATTTTACTCATAAGGAATATACTAATGGTCAAATACTTCTAGTAACAAAGGTACATATTGTTCATTATATAACATATTTGACTTATGGGTTAAGGTGAAGATCATAAGGACAGGGTACTTTGATTCATATTTATTTTTTCTAATTTTGATAATTCATGAATTATTTAGAATACATACAGACATTTATTTCTGTCAGGAAAGTGAATTTGTCTATTAAATTTACATGCAAAAATTCAAAATACATTTGCTAAGAACCATGTACTATGGAATTTTAAAAACAAGTTTTTGAAGATTGTGTTTCTGGTCCACAATTTCCAACTAGTTAAAGCTAATTTGGAGTAACTGAGAAATATTTAAAATATCACATTTATTAATTTGTTTTCTAGCAAGTATCGCAGAGAGTTCTGTATAATCAAATAAAGTCACAATTAATATTTAGTACTAAAATGCCATATCATATGTATCAAGCAACATCACAAATAACAGTTTATGACAACATGCCAATTTAAACAGAAGGACTCTGATTCTAGATTACAAAAGAAAAAAAAGAATGGGATTTGTCATTTTAATGTTAACTGAAAAGCAATTTGACCATCTTGGACTTGTTTTGCAGAAAACTTTCATGCTAAACAATTTAAAGTAAATTTTTAAAAAAGCCTGTATGTATATCTAAGCCTGATTTAGTGAACAATTCTACACTCATAATCATACATCTAGAATAATGCCGTATTTAAGCCACAATTCTCCTGTATCAATTTTAACATGTCTTAGGCAAACAAGATTGATATATCCATAAATTAATGAGGCAGAATGGAAACAACTAATTCTATGATATTTGTACTTAAATAAAATCAATTTTATAAAATATATTTGTCTTTTGAAAAGTTAACTTTTTAGTTGAGGATAACTTAGGAAAAATATCAGATTAAATGTTGTAAGATTAAAAAATAATACCCACTTGTTTTATTTAGCTAAATAAAACATCTAACCATTCCAAATATTAAAAAATCTCAAGCATTTCACCTATAGGTGAAATGATAGTTTTCTCTATTATTTCCTATTATTTTATATTATAATTTCCTATTATTACTCTATTATTTCCAAACCCATTTTCCAAAATATAAGATAAGAGATATACATAAATTTAAATTACTATATGACACACTCACCTTTCAACTTCTGTAGGACAGCAAAATTTCCAACCTAATGCATCTCTAACCTGGAAAACAGAGATACCAGTTTTCAGACTCAAAAGTCTCCTATCACTCATATGGTCATAGATTGCTTCAAAAAATTTGCATTTTTCTCAACTCTAATATTGTCATTATGTCCAAAGATCGGGTCTTTTATTCTTTATAACCTCTGTCCCAATATATCTGTCTAAATTATCTTTCCCAATACATATGGCAATCATGATATTAAATTGGACATTTCCCTTCCTTTCTTACTTGGAATTTTTATTTTCATCACGGTCAAAGGACTTCCTCAATCCCAAATAAAATTATTTCCTTTTACCTCCCCACTTAACTATGTGAGAAGATGGATATATTAATTAGTATGACTATATTATCATTTCACTATATATATGCTTATCAAAACATCAGGTTGTAGAACTGAAATGTATATATTTAAATAAAAATAATTTTTATTTCTCTGTTATATCCTGAAGGAAGGACTTATTCCTTTCCATGTATTTTATTCTTTTAAATTGGAGTAACTTTTAGTTTAATTCATTTTTTATCAGGTATGATAAATCATTTTTATAGTATATTTAAAACTCAGTTATTTTTAACTAATCTTAATTTTTAAAGTACATTCAATTGTTTTCTAACTTCATAAACATTGCTTACCTGTTCTTTAAAACTATTTTCAAAATGTGCTGGAAAGACAATAAAACTTTTACTCACAATTTCCCAAATGTAACTTATGAGCACAATGGTTTTCCTAAATCTGTCTCTTCTTATCTATTTGTATTTATTTTAGATTATTCTTTGAACATGGTATCATTTATAAACTTTCATCCCTCTTAATTGAGTATGATAAAGATTAAACTTTTATAAAACTCAATCCCCAAAATATAATGATTCAGATGAGATAATTGTGTATCTCTTAATAATTTGATGAGGGGGCATTCTGACTGACAGGCCAGATCTACTCCCAAAAAGACATTCAAAAAATGTTCACACCTCTAGCAATTAGAGAAATGCAAATCAAAACTACACTAAGATTTCTTCTCACTTCAGTCAGAATGGCAATTATCAAGAATACAAACAAAAACAAGTGTTGGCGAGGATATGGGGGAAAAGGTACACTCATACATTGCTGGCAGGACTGCAAATTGGTGCAACCACTCTGGAAAACAGTATGGAGACCATTTGATCCAGTTATTCCACTCCTTGGCACATACCCAAAAGACTTAAAACCTGCCTACTACAGTGATGCAGCCACATCAATGTTTATAGCTGCTCAACTCACAATAGCTAAACTATGGAAACAACCTAGGCTCCCTTCAGCAGATGAATGGATAAAGAAAATGTGGTATATATACACAAGGGAATATTACTCAGCCTTAAAGAAGAATGAAAGTATGGCATTTGCTAGTAATGGATGGAGATGGAACATATTGGCTAAGTGAAATAAACCAATCCCCAAAAGCCAATGGCTGAACGTTTTCTCTAATATGCAATGCTAATTCACAATATGGGGGGGTGCTAGGGAAGAATAAAGGTTTTTTGGATTTGTCAGAGGGGAGTGAGGGAGTGGAGGGGTTATAGTAGTAGGAAGGATATAGAATGAATAGAGCATTACTATACTATGTGCATATATGACTACATGATCAGTGTGATTCTAGATTATGTTAAACCAGAAGAATGAGAAGTTATACTCCATTTATGTATCATGTGTTAAAATGCAGTCTATTGCCTGATATAACTAATTAGAAGAAATTAAAAAGAAAGATAGGAAGACAATTTGTTCCATTTTGGGATTTGACATCACTTCAGTTATTGCTATTATTTCTATGGCCAAAACTGTCTTCCATGTCTATAATTTTGCTTTATACTAAGTGGGAATAGAGAAAGTCTTGAGAGAGCAATTTATTTTTAAACTAGTAAGAAGAGAGTTGGCACACACATTATTCTATACATATTTAACATCTGAGAAGTTAGCCTAAGGACTGGGAAAATATTGACTGTTGGAGTGATCATATGGTTGGGAACAAAGGAAACATACTGAGGGGACCACTGTCATTCTATCATATATTTCATGAAAAGTATAATAAATATATGTTAAATGCATGATGTAAAACCTTTCATTTTCTGTGTTTACACCTGGTAGAATTTAGCTATACTCTTAGATGATTTGCTTTCTTATTTCATGCCAAAAAACATAGCTATAATAAATATTTTTGCCATTAATATTTTCTTTTGTGTGTGTGGTACTGGGGATTGAAAACAGGGACTCATTAATGCTAGGCACTCAATGTACCACTGAGCTACATTCTAAGCCCCTTTTCTCCACTCCCCTCTCATTTATTTTTTTGATTTTTTTGAGAAGGAATCATGTTAAGTTGCTCTGGCTGGCTTTCAACCTGCAATTCTGCATCAGTCTCTAGAGTAGCTGGAATTACAAGCAAGTGACACCCTTCCATACATATTATTATTTCCTTAGCAGAATATTCCTCAAGGTGAAATTATTAACGTCTCCAAACATTGGGTTTTCCATACATATTTTCTCTTTCCATTTTAAGAAAGTCATTTTTATTATATTGTATACATATCAACATTTATAAAGAAATTTCACATGGTTAGTCTTACACTTATGTTACTAAGTAAAACTTATACTCTCAGCATATTGTTGTATGTAAGTTTTTCATAGATTATTATGTCACTGAATGTCTTGAGACCAGAAACATTGAAAAAATTCTTTTCCAGACTATATTTTGAAGGATGTTTATTTAGTGAACAGTCTTAGGAATGTACACACTGTTACTGATGGACAAAGGCTATGTTTGCCTACAGTCTTAAAATACAGGAATAGTGCCTCCTTCCAGATCAAAAGGCAAACCTGCTTATGGTCCACCACAGTAAAGAAATGTCTGTATCCAAGGGAAATTGCAGGCAAGCCTAGAAGAGTGTTCCTCTGTTAGAATACAGACACTAGGGGCTGGGATTGTAGCTCAGCGGTAGAGCGCTTGCCTTGCATGCATGAGGCCCTGGGTTCGATCCTCAGCACCACGTACAAAGCAATAAAATAAAGACATTGTGTCCATCTACAACTAAAAAAAATATTAAAAAAAAGAATACAGACACTAATTATTCTACATTTATATAAACTTTACATAATTTAATTTTTAAAATTTTGCTACTTTGACATCTACTTTTTTCCCTAATTTATAAGTTGTGAACAAAGAAAAAAATTATTATATACTGCAGTTGTTATGATTTTATATATATATACACACATACATGTGTGCATGTTTCATATAAATATATAAAATATATGAAATGTGGTAGAATTTTTATATCCATATATGAAACACAGCAGAATCCTGAATAGAGAATATATTCTCATTGATTTGTTAAGGTCATTATTTCCTTGGACTAGGCAACATATTTATTTATGACTCTATGTGCCTGAGTAGAAGTAAAGTAAACTTCATGTGTTGATTAAAGATTTACCTCACCAACAATTAGTGGTTTAAAAATGTAATGCCTAATTTATAAATAATTATACAAGATATGCCATTAATCATGTTATATAATTAGTCCCAACAGTGCATATTTTCAAATGGAAAATGCTAAAATCATTTAGTGCCTCCAATTTATAATTATAGATAGATTGAAAATGTTGTAAATGTTTACTCTATCGATTATCTACCCTCTTCTGTAGTTTACTAATTATATGTTTCTTGTTATGTTGAAATTTTAATAGTTGCTTTAGGAATTAATTCCCTTTTTCTAAAAATGCACCAAAGAAAAATACTTTTAGGTTGATTAAGGATATATTTTGGTGACATATTTATTGTTATTGGATGATGATTATTTTTATATTATTATATATCTACATATATATGGATATAATATTTGTGGGAATTGAAATATTCTTCTATACTCAGTGTACTACCTAAATACTTGTATAGCCCCAAGGCTATTTTGTAAAAATTTATTAGATTACTGGTAATATCACCCCAAGGAAAATGATTCAAGTAGAACTATGTTGCATATATTTTTCACATTTTCATATACAATGGAATCTACCTATATTTGACTGATTCTAGAATTAGGAATGCTAATATAAAGTAGAATTCAAGGACAGTTTCTAATATGTTAAGCTTCCTCTGGTACAATGTTCCATTTTCTGTCAATTTCCTGGGCCAGGTGATTGCTAATACCATCAGATCTGGGTCTTTCAGAGTGATGGATCACAATTCATACTCTTAACTATAACTCAAAAAAGCCTCAGGACAACAGCTTTCAGCAGGTTGGCCCCTGTTAGCTGAGAGGTATTGGTTGAGAGAACCCATCCAGCACCCAGCAGGGACTTACTGAGCACTACCTTCCCAGGCTCTGGAATAGTAGCATTTTTTCATCAACTGACTTGTTGGGCTACCCCAGTAGAAAAGATAACTTGGCACTGCATATAGCAGCTTCCTGCTCTAACTTGGTCTGAGAGTCAGGAACACATGTTTTTACTAGTATTTCTTTACTTGGTGCTCTGCATAGGAATCTTGAAGGAGTGCTTCCAAAAAATAATCATTTGTGGGTCCTCCACCAGATTTACTTTGAATCGGCTAAAAAAATCTGTACTTTAATATTTCCTCTTCCCCATGTGATGCTGATGTGGTCAGCCAGGTTCCTGTCCATTAACTGTCACTTGGAAACTGCATATACAAAAGAATTAGACATGATAGAAAATTCAAGAAGCCTGTTGGGATCCATGTCTTAACTGTGGTTATAAACCAGAAATTTGTCAAAATCTATTAAGCATTGACATTAGAGACCATGATTACATTTTTTGTTTATTATTGTTATTAACATCTACCAAGGTTTACTTCATTACTCTTAATATAGAAGTAAATGGAGCATAACCTGTGCCAAAGTCTTATTGCCAATAAAGACAGAATTTTTTCAGCCACTGAGAGAATAATTCATAAAGCAAAGCAGATCTTTAGATGAAAGAGTAAGTTCATTTCCCAAAGGAATAGAGTACAATTTTGTTCTGCAAAATCTGGGTAAGTAGCAAAACTTGCAAAAATATTTTATTTCTTGGTGTCTCATTAGACAATTTACAAATTTGAGGCAGGTCTAGGAATCAACACTTTATAATCTCACCAGCCACTTCTCATGCAAACTTAAATTATAAATCTATTATAGACTTAACTGTAGATACCAGGTGAAACCCCACACAGATTTGTTTCAGATGCCAAGTCAGATGAACACATGTACACCAAGAGGATACAAAAAGGTTCATTTTATTTTCTAATGGGCTTTTCTAGAAAGAGGAAGGCTGACCTCCTCAGCTGATCCAAATGCAGAGACTGACTTGTGTTATTTACATTAGAGAGTTGGGCCAGAATGGGGATTCCTGTTATATTGGAAGGTGTTGGTATGGTTTGAAGTTCACACCAATGCAAAAATAAGGAACACCTAGAATTTATTATTAGCTATGGAAGACCTGGAAAGCAGGGGAGCAGGGAGGAGTGAGACTTTAAGAAGTCAGCAGTCACATAAAAATATTCAGAATCTTTATTACAAAAGCATTATTCTATTATATTAAATAATCAACATGCAAACAATGTACATATATTCTTAAAAATGCATTGGTAACATTGATATGAAACTATGTAATTAATGTTTCTATCATTCTATGTCACTAATACTTTAATCATAATACCTATCCGGTTCTATACAGTAGAAACAAAATTTGAAACAATTGCAAACTGTTGGGGCTGAGAAGTGACAAGGAAGTGGCAGCATGAATTCACTTGAAGTAAGTACATCAGCAAATATTTTCACTGAGACTACATAGATGCATTTGCTACACTGACAACTCTAATGCTATTGGCTTTGCTTCATGTTTGCCAACATAATATATTATTCTGTTTCTAATACATGAAAGAGAAAAGTAAGGTTGAATTAAGTCCCAAATAAAGTGTGTTTAACGGTGAACCTTTTGGAACATTCTCCATTATTTTAAAGTCAAGATTAATGTACTGCAAGAAATACTATGGCCTTCCTGCCCTTTAGGTTCTTGCCACAACTTAGATAAATGACCCTCCATGGTTGTTCAAAGTGTAAAAGCTTTTCTGCTACTAGTGATGAAGGAGGATGGATTCCTTGAGATTTTAACAGATTGACAATATCTTATCTTACTGGTGCACACATGCTTCATGAAGGCAGAGAAGGCAATTTACCCTCCACTGTGACTATTTATTTGCTTTTTAATTGGCTTGGACTAGTTTTGTACAAGAAAGCATTAAATCATAGTTGAATACAAAGGAGGTGCATGATGGGTGAGAGCATCTGTGTGGGTAATTTCTAAGTAAATAAATTACACCTATTCAAACACTTCACAGAGCATTTACAGGAACAATTAAGTTCTCGGTCAGTGCTGTTTTCAGGAGATGTACAAGTTTGTGAGATTCTAATGAAAAAACCTTGTTCCCTTTGGCAAGATAGCTTTTGCTTGCATTTAGCTATTAATGTGTCACTGTTTCAATGCAAAATGATAAAGTCAAGTGAAGTGATATTTGTACTATTCATTATACATAGAGCTGTCTAAGCACAAATTAAAGTATAAAATTATTTTTCTTTTTGTTCCAATTGGAGAGATCACACTATAATTTATAAATTATAAACCAAAAAATGTACAATTATCATTTGTTTACAAATATCTAAAGATGATTGAGTCCAAATCACATTCTTTTTCAGTGTACCATAGATTTTAATGCATCAAATTCATCCATATAGAAATAAAGATTTGTAACTTTTCTTGTTGTAACATAAAAGAAATATCTCTATCCAGTTGAATCACAAAATTATTTGTTTACATATGTAGATGATCTGTGTTTGCCTTTGCTTCAAATGTTAAATTTAACATTATTAAGATACTTTTGATAAATACTTTCACCAGTTAGAATTTAGGAAAAATCTTGACCAAAGATAGTGAGAAATTTCTTTCCCCTCACCACATTAAATTATGTATATTTGTGTCTGTGTAAAATAAGCTAATGAAAATTAGAAGAGCCAAGGTATTCATGTATTTGAAATTTTCATAAAACATTAAGGCAATAAATATGTCACCAATTCTGGTTTGCCAATATACTCTTGTGTTTTTCCTCAACCTCAGTTATTCCACGGCTTTGAGCAGTAATCATAAAACAACTTGTCTTAGAAGATCAAGGTCTTTAGAAGACCATTGAGTTCCATGCTTCCTTGGTTGGAAAGTAAACTGCCCTAACATACCTATATGCCCAAATTAATTCAACTAATTGTATTTAATCACAACTTTTCTCATTTATGGTATTGTGAAGTTACTTTCTCTGTTGTCTAATAGGCTATGTTAAAATTAGCAAAGCTCAAATTTAAAAAACAAAAATATAACATAATTATTTTACAGAATAAATACCTTAATTATTTTTGTAACTTGTTTTAAAATATCTCTTTAGGAAAATAATAGCTCAATATTTCCTGTAAGAGGAGCTGTGGTTGTGGCTCAGTGGTACAGTGCTTACCTAGCATGTGTGAGTCACTGGGTTGGATTCTCAGCACCGCATGTAAATGAATACAATAAAGGTCCATCAACAATTTAAAAAAATTCAAAAAATATTTTCGATAAGATAAAACTTTTAGATGAGCACTCTTTATTAAAGTTTGTATATTTATTTTTCTTCCAGTGGAAGAAAAGCTTTTTACTTGGCATTTAGTCAAGAAGTCTCTGAATTTCAAAGCACACTTGCTTATATTTTCCTTGATTTATGCAACCATTTTATTTAACTAAAATAGACATGATATTGTTGCAAGTACTCATAAAATAACCATTTCTATCTGCATTCAAAGTTTTAGGAATGTCAATGAATTAATAATTGTGTCTTTATTCTACTATGTGCCCATAATGTCTATAATACAATACATATTCAAATTTTGTCAGATGATTGGACGGATGGGTGAATATGTATGCCAGGTACTGAATTCAATGCTTTATTGCATTATTGCTCACTTAAGGCAAGTAAAGTGTGATTATTCAGTTTTTATTATTTCTAAAACTGTTGCTTAGATTTCAGATGACTTACTCAAGGATAAAGAACAAAATCAGGGAAAATAATTTTAGTTTGCAAAAGCCTGACTCAAATTTAATTTAATTTATATCCTTTCTTCTTGGTTGTAAGTCCTGAAAAGTGTATAAATATTCAGTCCACAGTTTATAATTTCAAATTATGGATTGAAAATATAACTTGGTTATAACCAAGAACTAAATATGCATAATTGTAAAGTGATAAAAACTCCAAACCTGTATTTTTTTCCCAACAATAAACAAACAGTAAAGATTTCAAGCAAAAATAAGATAGTTATTTGCTTCGGTGACATAAAACAGCAAATCCCTTAATATAGGTCACTTACATATTTAATTCCTCAGATTTTGTCATGAATACTTTCTTTAAGACTCTCACCTTACTATATCTACCAATCCAAAGCACGTAATTGATAAATGTTGTCCAAGTTCAATTAGGTCCTCCTCTGGAAGATCCCCCTGAACTGGAAACATGATAATCAGGCAAAGGAAAAGGTGTGCATGGAATCCCTCTTATGTAACACTGAAAGTTTTTTCTCAAATTTCTAATAAAGGAATCATAAAATATAATAATTGGTAAAAATACACAAGAAAACTTAGTGTTAATTATCCTGGTACCAGAATTAGGGTTTTATGACAAGACAAGAAATTTAAGTAATAGACAACTTATTTGGATCTTATTGGAAATAGATACAAACCTTCCTCACCCTTTCTCTATTTTTGGTGTATGTTTCAGAAATATAAGTCCCACTCTTACCTTCAAACAGAGAAAATGATTCCCTTACTGGGTGTATATGCTCTGTCAGTCACATTTAATATGTACAAGTATTATGGCTGCTGTCACATGAACCAGAATAGTTAGTAGTTGTTAGGCCTGCTGCTCACTGCAGATATCAGGAAGAATAGTATTCTTGCCTTATTCTTCTCTTTGCCTGTAATGCCAAGAGGGGAAGTGAAGCTTCTAAGAAAATCTTGGAAGGGAAAGTGCTCAGTGTCTTCATGAATTCATAGAAGTAGAGAAGTGAACATACAAAACCAAGAGAACTGTAAGAATGTGGGAGCACAGGATGATGAAGAATATTAGAAGATCAAATATTTAAAATAGAGATATAAGGTACAAGTATTGAAGTGCTGGGAGGAAAGAAGATTGATAGTGATATGTGCTATCATTGGAATTAATGAAAGGAGATAAGAAAAAAAAGAAAGACTTTAAACCAGAAGCTAAAATCTAACAAAAGAACAGGAGACTGGACAGGGAGCCAATGGAAGAGAGTATAAAATTGATTTGTGCTTCTCAAATATGTTCCGTGGACCAACAGCACCGAAAGCCCTGGGGTTTTACTGCAGAATCTTTACTCTGTTCTAGACCTACTGAATCAGTGTGTCTGCATTGCATTTTAATGAAAACCTCATATAGTTCACATTAGAGTTTGAGGCACACTGGTACAGAGAGGCAATATGAACCTCAAAGAATTTTTTTTCCCTTTGAAAGAGGAGTAGTATCTGGAAGCTTTGATAATGAATCACGAGGGCACTTAGCTTCTCCTCTCTGACATGTGATAGGTAAGATAAGGCTTTAGAGGCAACTTTGAAAGACTACAGAGCAAACTTACTCTCTCAAGAAAATTAGTTTTCTCTCCTGTCCCTCCCGCCGCCCTCCTCTCTATATATATATCTTTCTTTACACCAATTTTTACAACACCTTTAATTTTAATAGCTCCAAGCTTGAAAACACCAAATATTTATGAGTAGGATAAATAAAATAGATGTACACAACAATATGGATGAATCTAAAAATGATTATGCTAAGTGATAGAAACTAGCCAAAGAAGTATACATTATATGAATTCATTTACCAAAAAATCTAAAAAATGCAAACTTATCACAGTGACAGGAAGGACATTTGTGGTGTCCTGGGATCTTTCCTATAAAGCTGTATTTTTCTGGAAGCATATTTGTATACCCGGGGAGCTTTAAAAATGCTAATATTTGGGGCCCACTACTAGGGTTTCTGGCGTGAAGATGGGGCAGAGTTTGATTTCTGTTAGTTTTTAATATCCATGAGTATTTGCAATACAAATCTAGGGTTGACAAAAACTGATTCAAGGCAAAAAGGTAAATATAAAAGGCTAAGAACCTGAGAACATGGAATATTTATCAGAGTGAAAGTGATCCAACAGAGCACCCTGCAAGTGTGTGGACATGGTAGGTTGAGTGGGGAGGAGTCACAGAAGTATGGGATGGATGTCTAGGTGAATGATGAGCACCAAGAATGGACCTCTGGCGATGATTCAGGTTTAACTGGACTCGAAATAATAGAGGACTGATTCTTGGTTTATAGAATAGTACAAGTACCAGCTCTATAGTTATCCCTCCTTGTGTTAAAGGTTAGAATTGGTGGCTCCTTCTGTTTTGGTACAAGATGATGACTTTCATTAGAAATAACTCACCATGTTTAGCATAGATAATAGTATTTGCAAGCATGCTAATACTTGCTAGGAATTTGTGGAATGGTAGAGTCCATCCGTTATAGCTTATCAAGTCTTAGAGAAGCAATTATTTAATTAGATAATTTAAATTTACATAAATAATAAGTTAGTTTTCCTACCAATAATAATTGAAAAAATAAAAAAATTAGCTATTGATAATTTGCTTGATTTATTGGTAATATTTTCTTCCCTCATTTCATCCCCATTTTTTCTGGTTGTGTTTTATGATAACACTTTATTTTCACAATAGAATTTTTATTTAAGACTTTAAGTCATTCATTAGACTTAATATTTTATGTCTTAGAATATAGTCTATAAACTCTATCTCAACGACAACTTGGTAGAGCATAGAATTATCAGTTATTTCTTTGTTCCTTAAAACACCTGGGAAACTTAATTATTAGTAATCTTTACAACAGACTTCCAGCTGATCACCCTGTTACAATTTTTGCCTTCTATTCATCCATTTATCCTAAAGCAGCCAGATCAGTCCCATTAAAATAGAGATTCATTTGTGCTATTAAAATGTAGATTTCACAGCTTTAAACTCTCTTGTGGCTTTAAAACTGTCGGAATAAAATACAAACTATCAAATTTAGCCTAACCAGTGTATCCATGACTGGTTATTGAGCATTCAGATGACACAACTCACAGTGATCCTAAGCACAGAGATGGAGCTCAAGTCAGCCAGTGACACTGCAAACACATGACACCGAAAGGACTCAGATTCTGTCGGGACATAGCTAGGTTAATAATCCCTTGTGTGTGGGAGGCAGAGGTGCAAAAACACAAATGGTCCTTATCTCATTAAGAAGACCTATCCAAATATACTTATTTACAAAATACAATTTGAATTTACAAAAGAAAATAAATATTTTGAATTGATTTAGATCAGTAGAAAGTTCATAATTCGTATGAATTTTCTAAATGAAGCCTCAGGAGGTACTTAGCATATGACTACCATCACTGGTGATAAAAGGGCTCAGTTCATATCTCCCATGTCAAGTCACACATTTTCCTTTAGCTTCTAAACACTTTCATTTGCACTAGAAAATTTCCTTTGCCTCTAATGCAACCACTTATTGCTCACCATAGAGAATAAAACTTTAAAACACTAAATCCCTCAAATCATTCAAATCTGTTAGGTTTCTCCTGGCTGAAAGGTCCTTCCAATGTTGGTCAGTGACACTGACAACCACAATTCTTCCACATTCTTCTTCACACTATCAATCCTTTTACTTCTTTGTAGATACTAGTGTCTGTCATTGTAAAGTTCACGTTTTGTATTCCTTTTGATTTCATTATTTTATCTCCTTAAGCCTCTTAAAAGAAATAATCTACTATATTCCCTCCAATCTCTCCACCCCGTTTTTTCCCCATGTGATAAAAGAGATCCCATTTTGCTTTCTCTATTTCTTTAAATAGACTCTCAATATAGTTCTTTGCTATAAACATGAGAATATATTATGATGCTCTTGCTTTTGAATTCTCTTAAACATTAATTGTCTAGTAATTTGGGGTTCAAATAACCTGACTAGATTCCCTTTAATGCCTTTTATTTCCTCCTGTGAGTCATGTGAAGAAGGACTCACCCATGGAAATTCCTGTTCATTTGAGTGATCAGAGGGACAGATATTTTGCGTAATGTAAAACAATCTGTAAATTGCTCTCTTTACATAATTGGACAGGGAAAAGCCATAGTACTAAGCATTTGCTCATCTTATTGCCCTGCAATGCCTAGCTTTTCTCCTCTGCCCTTAATATTAAGGACAGCAAATGCGAACATCTACACACTTTTGCCCTATACCTGCTTTAATTATGGAAATGATAGTGCACAAATAGCTTTAGAAAGCTCTTTGACTAATTTGTGATGGTGTGGGAAAGAGCTCCAGCTGTAAAGAGCAGCTTTTACAAAAGTGTTTTGGCCTGTGGATCATTTGGATTAGGCTAAGTAATAGTAGAGGAACAACCTACAATCTCAGCGGCTTATTGCTGCCATTGACCTGAAGAAGTGAACATCAGAGTGTCAATTTAGCAGTTAAATGTTTTTTTCTGAAAATGATTCACATCTCAGTACCCACATATAACTAGCTTAAAGCAAGTCTAATGGCCACATCTAACTTCAAGGAAGCAAGATTTTTTTTTTTTTTTCTATTTTTCTGAGAGAAGAGGAAATCTGGATTTTGGTGAGAAGATGTAATGCCCATGTAAACTCCTAAGTCACTGAGAAAGGGAACAAAGAAACAGGGTGGCAAGAAATAATCTGTGTTATAGACATGAATTTCAGAATCAAACACAGAGTTGCAAAAGTGTAAATGTACTTTTTTTAAACCACTTCAGTCAAAATCCCCTTCTGCCTGATAAAGACATATAAAATATACTGTTAGAGGTAAATTCAGACATCTCATTTTCTTTTTATTGATTGGTATTTAAAGGTAAATTTATTTGCATTTTTGATTATTTTCCAAAGATTTTTTTTTTCCTATTGCCACAAAGACTTAGGTGCAGAATCATCCAGCACAGTCAGTTTCTCCTGGGCTGCCACATGCCTGCATCTTGCTTCAGATGCCAGGCACTGCCCTTGTGCTAGGGTGTGTCCACTGGAAGCCTTGGATTGTCACTCCCTTCTCTTATCCTTCTAGCCACAAGACAGCTCAAAGGAATATAAATACTCACCTTCCATGAGTCATGCATCCGTGACTCACTTCACACAATTCTATTTGAGGCGGAAAATCTATTTAGAAGTCAAGGATGTTCCACAGTTTGGCCCTTCTATAGATGAATGGATAAAGAAACTGTGGTATATATACACAATAGAATATTACTCAGCATTAAAAGAGAATAAAATTATAACATATCCAGGTAAATTGATGGAGTTGGAGAATATCATACTAAGTGAAGTAAGCAAATCCCCAAAACCCAAAGGCCGGATATTTTCTCTGATGTTTTCTCTGATGCTAATGCATGATGGGGGCACATGGGAAGAGTGAAGGAACTTTGGATTGGACAAAGGGGAGGGAGAAGAGGAGATGGGGCATGGGAGTAGGAAAGATGGTGGAATGAGATGGACATCATTATCTTAGGTACATGTATAAATGTACTAACAGTGTGACTGTACTTCATGTACAAACAGAGAAGTGCAAATTGTGCTCCATTTGTGTACAATAAATTAAAGAGCATTCTTCTGTCATGTATAACTGATTAGAAAAAATAAAAAAAACAAGAATGTTGACTTTTTATTTTTGCTGTAATTGGGCAGGTGATGAAGGTTTAGTGATGAAGGTTTATAATGTGCCAAACATTCATAGAATTATACTGACTATGAATGTTTGGCACATTATGAACTAGTATTCTTGGTATCTACTATATTTTAAAATATGAATTAATTTTATGTATAAGTATTTTATTTAAGTACAGGGTGAGAGTAGACCACTCTGGGTATGATTTCCAAAAGGTATTACTGTGATCTAGTATCTATTTTTGTACAGATCAAGTCAGTATTCAAACATTTAGCAGGAAATAAAAAAGCAGAGATAGACAGACATACTTATTCCATGAAGAGAGAGTATAATACAATGTTGGGAAGTAATTCTTGGAAGTCAGAAACACTTGGGTTCAAGTGCTAGAGGCATACCACTTTGTCATGTGATGTCCTATACCCTATATATCATAATTTTACTTTCTAAAGAAACACTATAAATTAATACATATATTTTATAAAAGATTATATCAAAGATAGCTTTCAGTAGGTATCAGTGGTGTGTACGTCACTCTGCTTTTAGATTAAAAGATATAAAATAAGTAAAGATCATGGTGCCTGTTAAAGATCTTGTGAACTATAGTACTCTAGAGTGGCTATAATAATAATGTACTATATACTTCAAAGAATAGAAGAATTTTGAATATTTCACCATAATTAAATAGATGTTTGAGGATGAGTTTAACCTGATTTAAACATTACACAATGCATACATGTATTAAAATATCACATGACAATCCATTAATATGTGTAATTTTTTTTTGTTTTCATATATCTGTTAAACATATTTAATTTAAATTTAAAATTAAGAAAATTAAGAAGTGTTAAATAAGTTATTTCTAATTAGCATTGGTAATAGGGCATGACTTGAGTGTGAATATAATCTAAGGAAAAGATAAAGTGTGGTACATAGATTTTCGTATTTCTCCAGTCTTGTCACAAGTATTTTTATTGAAGATGTGATAAAACTCTTAATAAAGAGCCATATTAGACAAGAGTAGATAGATAAATTAATGAGGTGAAGCAGAGATAAGAGTTACTTTCAGGAAGTGGAGACATGAATAAAAGCACAGAGAAAAGAATGCTCTTTGCTATTGCTAAAATAAAACTGCAAAACACAGGTGAACATGGACAGGTAGCTATGGTCTGGGTCTTTGAAATCTTAATTTTCTTAGAAAGGTTTGTGACAGATTTTTGCATCAAATTGCTTTTGTTTTTTTAATATGAGGGAAATTAATTTTATAAATTCAGGAATAAGAATCGTATAGTCAGATTTCTTGATATTTTAGTAATCTGATGGTTGTGCAGCATCTGAATCCATGGAAGAGCACAGGTAAGGGTGCTGAAAGGTAGGCACCCAAATAAAGTACTTGAAGTAATAGATAAGGGAGGCTCAAGTTGGAGTAGCAGACAAAAACAAGTGTTAGCAAATATTAGAAAAATGATTTTAATATGGTCTAAAGTATACAGGAGCATCAGGGCTAATGCTCTGTTTCAGGGAGCACTCAACTTGCAGTTGGTTGTGAAGCTATTATGGCAGATGGAATCACTTAAAGAGGGAGTGCAGAGCTATGTGACCAAACAAATAGAGGAGCTTTACAGCAGGGAAATAGCCCACCAGAGAGAAGACAGAGAGAATCATCCAAACCTGACAGTCTAACCTACTTCATTAATATTAATATCTTTGAGGAAATAGAGTATACTAAACCCACATTCAATGAAATTTTCTATGTGTCAGGCAAAAGCTAGAGGCTTTTCATATAATCCTTTCAACGACCTGGAAGCATCATCTGAGGGACAGGAAAACAAGCAAATAAACACACAAACACAACAAATGGGTATGAAAAAATTTCCAAAGTTTCTAGAATGAGAATGCTTGGATTTCACTTTGAGCCAAATAAATATAGTTTGTTTTGTTTCCTTTCACCAGGGTCACTTACATTTAGTACTTCCTTATATTTTTCATTCATGCATTTAGAGTATTTTTAACTTTCTAGGAAAATGGGCAAAAATGGAATATACTATATTTTTTGATAATAGTAAAATTACTACTGCTTTTAATATTCCTAGGTTGCTTATGTTTTGTGTACATTATACACATATATTTTTGATCTGAATATTTGAGTTTTATATGTTTTACTATTCTCATTTTGTGACTAGAAAGACTGCAAGTGAAAATGATTCTATTCAGCAAAGCAAGAATTTTCACACAGGTTCTTTAGAGCCTTTCTTTCATCCGAAAACCAAAACATGGCCCAGCTTCCAAGGACAGAGCCTCTTCAATCACACCTGCACAGGGGAGTCTGACTTTCAGAAGAGATTAATTTTAGTATTTCTTCTGTATTAACAATCATGTAACATGGATGCTGCTAGCCTCCAGCCGTTTCCAAGAATAAATTTGTCATAGGAGGAAATGAAACGGAAGTGGTAAATTGCCTTGTCTCCCCCATAGCTCCCAATAGTGCAAACAAGCTCAAACATATCTTTTTTTTTCCATTCAATAGTGCAAAGTTTTGAGGAAGAGTTAAAAAAAAAGGACTGGCATAAAAAAAAGAAGTTAAAGAAATTTCCAAATAAGCAACTGCTTGTCCCAAAATTTAAAAATTCTGCTTTCAAGGTAACTACAAAAGGAACTACCCTCAATTTGGAACTCCATGGCTTATTTGTTTTTAGATACTTTTAAGGATCCATACTATCTGGTTCCAAATTTTGCTTAATAAAGCAGCTAGAACATGTTATGTGAAAGACTAGTAAATAGACACTGTGGGAAAATTATTATAGGTTTTCTCTCTGAAAAGCTCCTTAAATTGCAAAAGATGAAGTTGAATCCTACCATCACTGGTCAAAAGCATTACTATAAGACTACATTCCATCAGTAATTTTTCCAGTAATAAATCTGTAAAATTTTCTCTTTGTTTAAAAACTCAATGCTCTGTATAAAAATGAAATTGAAATGTATAGCTGTACACACTAAGATAAATTTTCAGGTTCTCATTTGTTATTTACAGGAAGAATCTTGTACTTTTCCTGAATTTCAAAAGCTGTAACCAAGATTTAGATGTAACCAAGATTGGATTTTGTTCTGTGATTCTACAAATACTGGTTAGCCAAGCAATATTACCATTCTGATCTCTAAAGAAAAGTGCCATTTTTCAAATACAGAACACTTCATACCTCATATTTCTGCTTATGTGCACAATTAATAGGAGATTTGCAACAGAAAAACTGAGGTTTTTTAAATCCCTAATATGATCGTTGTATTATCTGAACAATTTTCCCAGAATTTTCATATTAATATTGCATGCTATCAAAATTTATTTTCACCAATTTCAAAGGTGTATAAACATGCTAAACACTTCAGTAAAATTGTATAACCATTATGTTTGCATACCATAGATGAAACAAATACAAAAATACACAACACCAATACTTTCTAAAGGACAACATTAATGTAATACAAATGACTACTTATTGTTAAACATTTTGCTATCTGCAAATGGTAGAAACATTTGCTTCATTGAGCTTGCTTTTGTGTCTTATTGAAGAAATTCATAAAGTGATACCCACTGAGGCTAGCAGAGGTTTAAGTAAATGATCATAAATACTGTCATAAATTTTTACCTAGAAATTGCACTGGTTACATTATTAAGAAAACCTCTCTTTAAATTATATTAATTTAATGGAATTACTGGACATTAACTTGATATAAGCATATTGAAATTCACAATATAATTTTTGGTATTCATTGAATCATATTTATAACATTACTTAGTTTTATGGAGACATTCAGCATTTTCAGAAGTTCTCATTTTTTATTCTTTTTAGTTTTAGTTTTTAGTTTTAGATTGGTTTTGTTTTTAATGACCCAATTCAATTATTTAAAAGAGTCACAGTACTGTCTTATATAGACCTGTTTCCTACTCAGAATCATAAAATAGCAAAACATAAATTTTTCTGTTTTTATTTTTTAAATCCTCAGATTCTTTAAATATTTCCTGATGATTAATATGAATTTTAGCCATGGTCACAAATTGAAAATTGAATGAAAATTTCATGTATTGAACTTTTTCTTTGGGTATGAGATGTGAGAAATTATTAAGATAGGTCATCATTACAGTGAGTTAGGTGATATTTTTCCTTCTTAGGTAGCTTTGAACATCTATAATAAAGATAGTTTCAAAGATTATATTTGATTGACTTTATTTCAAAGAACGAACATAGCAAAAAGGCTCATATGAGTAGGTTGTCATTTTGCATAGTCAGTAAGGTTCATGATTATGCAGCAACAGAGAAAAAAACTAAAATGTCAAATATAATCAAATATTTGACGTTAGAGAAAACATGTTGCAATGGAAAGCAAGCTAATACAGTTATCAAAAAAACCTGTTGTCATAAGCCTACCTTTGACAAGTTGCTAAAAATGCTGAGGCTAAAAATGTGATTTCATGTATGAAGTAGAAGTGAACAGACCCTACATTGGTACTATAATGAATAAGCTTTAGTTAGGAAGTGAGTAATGCTTTCTGGGATAAGAAAATATAGTGGATATTGGGGCAATAGAGTAGTTTAAGTCACCACAGTAGATAAGGAAAGCATTTTAGCAGTCACTTCAAAATTAAGATGTGAAATATATGTAAATTACATATAAGTTTTTGAGAAAATAATTTTGAACCAAGGAAAAAGATAACAGAGTTAATAAAGACACATTTTCTACAGATTGAAAGATGGTTTTCTCAATGCTTTTGGGGGAAAAACAAAGTAAAACTAATATGGATTGAGATACTCCTAAAGAATTAAGTCAAGGTATAAAAATGAAAGGTGAAATTACCAAAAATAAAAACAGAAGGCCAATTATTATTTTGTTGTCTACTTAGTTTTCCTAATTTATGTACTATACAATTTATATTACATATATCAAGCTCAACAATTCTTTTTTCCATTTAAAGTAACAATATAGTAATGAAATTTTGGGGTCTTATTTGATTAATATTTCCTACATGTACATCATTTCACTGACAATTAGTCCAGTCGATGACACATACTATACTTTCCCAGTACATTCTAAAGTTTCAATACTCACTGTTATTGATGTGGTTCAGGTTCCTATAATCACTCTTCTAAAACAGTAGATGGTCTTTGTGAACAATCTTCCTTTCCCAGGTTCATTTATCTTCCTGTAGCTCTAAATATACTCTGTAGACCTCATATGTTGGACATATTAGAAGACATCTATTTTGTGGAGAAGATAAACATTTTTCAAAATATGAATAGTAAGATGCTAAATACATTTGGTTTTTGTTGTTGTTGTTCTCCTTTTTTTTCACTAGAAATACTGGAAAAGAACAGTAGGATTGCAAGTTTAAAACCAGCCTTAGCAATGGTGAGATGCTAAGCACTCTGTCTCTAAATACTAAGTAAAATACAAAAATAGGGCTGGGGATGTGGCTTAGTGATTAAGTGCTCCAGAGTTCTATCCCTGGTACCAAAAAAAAAAAAAAAAGTATGAGTTGATGTAGGAGCTGCTACCCAAGAAAAATGGATTTGTAATTGAACACCCGCAAAATATTTAGTTTGATAAACAACACTTGGAGAAAAATAACAACATTTAGAATTTCCATAAATTGCATATATAATGAATACAATATAATCTAAAATTGCCTGACAATGTAGCATACATTCAAGCAGAGTTGTGCACCTAAACTAAACCACTTGTTAGAATTAAAAGACAAGGTTTTGAAAGGTGACTATTATAACTATCCTTAAAATTTTTTTAAATGTATATATATATACATTTATGAGCATTGCTTTATATGTATGTGTTATAAAATACACAAAACATGCAGTTAATACATAAAATTCTCAGCAGTTAGGAAATCTCAGCAGTAAAGGGAGAAATAATAAATCATAGAACTACAAACAGAAATTTGGCAATTAGAAAAAAATCATTTGTTGAACTTAAAACCTGAATGTACATGGAAAAGTGCAGATAAAATAATTTTGCAGACATATTGATAGAAGTTATCCATGGGGAAAAACAGAATAAAATTGGACATAGTCAATTCTTTGAAGTTACCCCACATTTAATATGTATCTAATTTTAATGATGGAAGGAAAGATGAAGTACAGGGCATATATATACTTACATACACATACACACACACATATATATATATACATATATAATATATTCATAAATAATATGTGTAACATTATATATAATTGTAAAATTATATATAAACAGATATATAAACATATGTAAGTAATATATGGATAGACATTTATTTTCTTTAACATGTATAAGGTCCTGAATTCAATCTCCAGCACTAAAAATAATTTTTTAAAACTTTTTTATCTATTCTTTTCAATTATATATTATAGTAGAATGTATTTTGACATATCATATACATGGAGTATAACTTCCCATTTTTGTGGTTATAAACGATGTAGAGTTACACTGGTCGTGTATTCATATATGAAAATAGAAAAGTTATGTCCAATTTATTCTTCTGTCTTTCCAATTCCCATTTCCTCTCCATTCCCCCAATTTCCCCTGTCCAATCCAGTGAACCTCCACTCCTCCCTCCTCCCGCCTATTGTGAGTCAACATCCTCATCTCAGAGACAACTTTTGACCTTTATTTTATTTCACTTAACATGATATTCTCCAGTTCCATCCACTTACTGGCAAATGCCATAATTTCATTCTTCTTTATGGCTGAGTAATATTCCATTGTATATATGTATCACATTTTCTTTATCTGTTCATCTGTTGAAGGTCACTTAGGTTGGTTCCATAACTTAGTTATTGTGAATTGAACTGCTATAAAAATTGATGTGGTCATGTCACATGATTTTAAGTCCTTTGGTTATATACCAAGGAGCGGGATAACTGGATCAAATGGTGATTCCATTCCAAGTTTTCTAAGGAATCTCTATACTGCTTTCCAGAGTGATTTCCCAAATTCAGTCTCACCAGCTGTGGGGAGCTAGCTTTATGCTATGCCCTCATGACTAGCCATTGTGTGTAAATGGGAAAGGCACAAAGGAAGGAGGAACTATGTGATTGGTTTACTGTTGGTTCCGTGAATGTGCAGCTCGTGGACAGAATTCAGAGGGCATGTGCCTTGCCACAGGGATGGCTGTTGCCTACGTGCATTGTCTCTGATTGGCCGAATGGCCCTATAATTTGAATGCTTGTTCCGTAAATAAACGGGTGCCTGCTCTGACTGGACTCCCTGGCGTGTCTGATTGTCCTGCGGTGGCAGAGGGCTGGGAACAGGCTGCTAGTCGGCTCCAACTCTTCCCAACTTCCACAGCTAGATGAATGTGGGGGTGCCCCTTTGACCCGCTGGCTCAGGATGGACTGCAACCCCCGCAATCAACAATGTATGAGTGTGCTTTTTTCTCACATCCTTGCCAACATTTATTGCTATTTTGATTATTTTTTGTTGTTGTTATTACTTATATTCTTGATAATTACAATTCTGACTGGAGTGAGATAAAATCTCAGTGTAGTTTTAATTTGTGTTTCTCTTATTGCTAGTGATATTGAACATTTTTTCATATATTTGTTGACTATTCATATTTCTTCTGGTGTCTGTGCAGTTCCTGTGCCCATTTATTGATTGAGTTATTGTTGGTTGGTTGGTTGTTTTTTGTTTTTTGGTTTTTTTTTGGTGTTTTTTTGAAATCTTTATATATCCTGGATATTAATACTTCATCTGAGGTGCTGGTGGCTAAGATTTTTTCCCATTCTGTAGGCTCTTTGTTCATGTTCTTAATTGTTTCCTTTGCTGTGAAGAAGCTATTTTGTTTGTTACCATTCCATTTATTGATTCTTGATTTCACTTCTTGTGCTTTAGGTGTCTTGTTGAGAAAAATCAATTCCTAAGCTGGCATAATGGAGATTTGGGCCTACTTTTTTTCTAGCTGGTACAAGTTTTCTAGTCTAATGCCTAGGTCCTTGCTCCACTTTGAGTTGAGTTTTGTTCAGGGTGATAGATAGGGATATAATTTCATATTGTTACATGTGGATTTCTAGTTTTCCCAGCTCTATTTGTTAAAAAGGCTATCTTTTCTCCAACGTATGTTTATGGTGCCTTTGCCTAGTATGAGGTAACTATATTTTTGTACATTTGTCTCTTCCCTCTATTCTGTATTATTAGTCTTCATGTCTCTTTTTGTGCCAACACTATGCTGTTTTTGTTACTATAGCTCTATAGTATAATTTAAGGTCTGGTATTTTGATGCCTCCTACTTTACTTTTCTCTCTGAGTATTGCTTTGACTATTCTGGGGATCTTATTTTTCCAAATGAATTTTATGATGAGCACTGAAATTTTTTTTTTTAAATAAAGAGACTTGGTATTTCTCAAATTTAATGACACAAAGAAATTTGCAGACACATTCTTATCAAATAGTAGGTAAGATGAACACAAAGAAACCCATGCTGAGGAACAACACAAACTGTTATAAGCCAGTCTCTTAATAGCAGCAGTAGGCAGCTGCAATATTGCATACATGGAAACAAATTTCTCATTAATGGTTGACTTCTCACAATAAACTATAGAAGCCAAATAGGAATGAGATACATCTTCAATGTATATACAACTGTAGAACCATATGTCAACTTTGAATTTTGTACACAATAAATATTTTAAAAAGGAATAAATATAGTTATTTTTAAATAAGCTACAAGCATTTGTCTCAAGCAGACCTACATTATAGGAAGAGCCAAAAAATCTTCAGAAAAGGAAAATTACCCTAGATCAATACTTAAGTGGATAGTAAAGAAAGACTGGCATTATAAATGTTAAATTTCCATTAAAAGCAAGATATCCCCTTTTTTGCTTATTTTTATCAATTTCTTAAAAATAAGAATGCTAGCATTAGAATTATAACATTGCTTATAATGAAATACAGATATGTTTGAAAGATGTCAATATTTTCCCAAATCTTTTTATGAAATACTATATTATCTATAATTGAACCATGAAAAGTTAAGGATATAAATGAATAACCAAGTAGTACACAAAAATAAAATGATGACCCAAATCAGCCACATGAATAGTTACATTAAATATTAATATATGAAACAATGATTAAAATTACCATAAATTAATAATAAATTAATTATTACCATAATTAAATAAATTACTATAATTAATTTTTTATGGTAAAATAAATATTTTCTAAATTACTCATTCATTCTTTAAGGCTACATACTCTGAAAATGCTATATATTATAAAGTTTTGTAGTATTTGCTGTCACTGTCCCTAGAAATTTTTTCTCAAACCATAAAGCTTAGATTGGTAGATATTGTTTCCCAGTGAAAGCCAATTACTTAGACTTAAAAAGCTAATTCATTTATTCTTTTGCTTTCAAGAACCAATCATTGTATCTTAGTACGGGTACATGAGCTAAAATCAAAGTTGACTAAGTCAGCTTGAGGCTTCTGAAAGACTGAAGAATGTTTTAAGGAGTTTTTTTAATGTACATCATAATGTCATTTACTTTTATAAACACAATGAAATACAACTTATTTTTCCTTTCCTGTTTTAAAGAAAACATTTTACTTCAATGAGGAAACAGTATGTATTCAAATAATTATTTTCAGTATAATTTTAAGTAAGACAATTCCTTATTTAGTAAGTTGCTTCAGGTTCACTAGAATACCACAGCACAACTGGGAGACTTGGAGAATTTATATTAGATTGGCTAGAGAGCACCGATGCTAATGAGTAACCTAGAGTATTGTCTGGGGGAATGTCAGCACCAGGCTGTACATAAATGCCAAGCTACCATAAATGCCAAGTGGGTAACCAGGAATTGCTACCTAGTGACAAATAAGGCCATTTCACAAAGCAACACTCCTGTGGACAACAAAATCAAGATGAGCTGTGTCTTCAAACCAGAAAGCAGACAAGGTGCTCTGCAGTTTGATCAAGACAGTGTACTTAAGATAGTAGTCATCAACTCACAAACCAAGACATCAGAAAGCACAGGAAGGTCAAACAGTGTTCTATTTCTGAAGATTGTGTGTATACTCAATTTTTAGATGAAACAATAACACTGAAAGCAAATAATAAACGAATTAACTTGTTGGAAACTTCATAATGGAGAATTGAGTGATGTGGAGGGAACACTCTGTTGCTTGATCTTTTTTGTAGAGTCACATTTTCTAAGCCATTCATTTACTTAACTGCCACTTCCTAAGTATAGAACATATTATCAGGCACATAATGGTTTCTAATTTGTAATAGCTCTATATCACATTTAAAATTTAAAAATGTCTTTTTTTTTTTTTGTACTGAGAATTTGACCCAGAAGCACTTAACCACTGAGCAACTGAGCCATCCTCAGTTCTTTGTATTTTTTATTCTGAGACAGGGTCTTGCCTAGTTGCTTATGTCTTCACTAAGTTGCTGAGACTGGCTTTGAACTTGAGATCCTCCTGTCTCAGCCCAAGCTGCTGGAATTATAGGTACACGCTCAGCTAACAAAAATGTTTTTAGCATTATTTTGTCTCAAACTTCAAGCCTCACATAAAGAGTTATTCGATCAGTTCCCCAAATTATAGAGAACACAGCTATTAAAGTGAAGGGTCAGTGGATATTTGTCACGTTTCCAAATTGTATTCTTTTGAGCACATGCTTTTACTTATTGATTTTTAAAATATTTTATTAATTTTTAGTTTAATTGAGTATATTTATGGGAAAAAGTATGATAATTTGATATACATACATAATTTATACTGATCAAATAGGATAGTTAACTTTTACATCTCTTTATTTGTTAAATACTTCATTAACACGTAATAATTGTACATATACTTGAGATGTAATAATATTTTAATATGTATACAATGTTTACTGAGCAAATCGGGGTAATTAACATTTCCATCTCCTTATCATTAGTGTTTGAAATTAGAAGTTCTCTCTTCTACTTATTCATAAAATATGTGATAAGTTGTGAAAAACATTCACCTCATTGTGCTATAGAAGACTAGTGCTTATTACCGCTAAGATTTTTAAGAATAAAACTTCATTTAGTTTAAGTATCCCAATGTTGTTTGAATCCCAGCTCTAGCACTCTAATGTTTATGACTCCAGTTAGGAATAATTCAGCACTTTCCAAAGACATCTCATTTTATGTTTGGTCATTTTAAGAAATCTACTCACATTTTGAATAATATCTGTGTCCTCCTAATTTCTTGATTTTATTCCACTTATCTAATTGTATGCCTGGAATGACTAAAAATAAGACCAATTAATACCTCCCCCTTTGCAGCCTTCAGGTATTTTAATACTTCTTTGATTTCATAGAATAGATAAGACCACAATTGTTTTCTAACTCTGTCCCTGAACAAGGATGGGACACTGGGCACATCATTTGGCACATTTCCTTATATGTTAAAGCAAACACAAAATAAAACAAACAACCTTTGGAGTGTTGTAGTAAAGGATATTTTCTTTTTTGTTTTGACCACATGATTTTGTGGCTTTCTTGTCACCTTTTGCAGATTTTACAAACTTCTTTGTATTGGAAGCATTAACTATGCAAAGATTGGAGTCATATTATTTGAGGCAAAACTCAAGTGTATCAATATGTGACACAGATTCTATGATTTTCTTTTTTTTATGTTTAGAACATGTCGTTTTTAAATTTGTATTTATCATAGAATGTCTTACAAATAATTCTTTTTGTTCTTCATTAGAACAATTTCTAATTAATAGTCAGTTTTTTTTCCACACAAAATGCCTGCTTGCATCATTGTTCTTTAATTCATTTAATAAAGATGCAGTAAGGACAAATTATTGATCCAGAGATGTATCTGATTTGCAAATGTATACTATGATATCTAATAATAGTCATCTCTATTTTTCATATTTATGTTTTAATATTATTTCAGTCATTTTTGGTTTTATTAAAATACTTTTATTAAACATATGAATGATAAAGTTATTTTTTTCCTAGATGTCCCGCATATCTGATCATTGTAAACATAGCAGTTATAATTAAATTTAATATATTTGCTCTACATGGGATGATGGATGGTCTGTAAAGAATTTTTAAACCCAGTTGTCTGTGTAAATAAGAATTACAGCAGATAATGGGATAATCGTCACTGCATCTTTGCCAGTCTTTGCCTTTTTTTCTTGAAGTATTGCTCATTTTTTTTCAGTTTTGATCTTAAAACATATATCTTATTTCTTCTCTTCTCAATAATAAAATATCGTATTGAGAAATATCAAGCCCTCTGAATGACAGCAGCTCAGAGATATTTTGATATGCAACAAAATTCTATTGTCCAAAATAAAGATCCATTTCCTTTGAATAGTTATTTGTCCATTCAATTCACTTAATGGAAAACCTATTGTATTCCATGTCCATCTAACATATTTAAGAACACTTTAAAACACATATAATCTCGTAGTTAATTTAAGTATTTCTCATTTCCCTAGCATTCCTTCTTAATTATGTCATTTGAATTACTGTCTTCAGATAAAATTCTTTATTCTGCAGTGTAACAACTGACTTTTAAACTCATTACTGTACCATTTATGTATTTTATATTTCCTATTGATAATATTTATCATTTAATATTAGCATGCTATGATTCTTATCAATATTATTCTCTATATTTGAAATAACTATAGAAATCATTCCTATATATTACATAGTGTGATTTCTTAGTCCATGCTATTTATCTAAGCATGGAATTGATTTAAACATATTTTCTTCATTCTTCTTAGTGCTGGGGATGAAAGGCAGGATGTTGCACATGCTAAGCATACATTCTACCACCAAGCTACTTTCCCAGCTTTAATGTGTAATATCGGTGATAAATTCTGTGTTATCCAGAAATACAAATGGCAAAAGACCTAGTGAATATAGAATTCCTTTTAAGAAAATTACATTCTTTATTATATAGACAGCCCCTGACTTGTAATTGTTAGACTTATGATTGTATAAAAGTGATATCCATTCATTAGAAACCATAGTTTGCTTTTTGAATTTTGGTCTTTTCCAGGCTATCAATATGTGGTTCAGTGTGTGGTTCTCTCTTAGTGTGGGGCAATGCAGCAAGCCAGAACTTCCAGAGAGGGCAACTGAATACCTTGTGTTGCTAAACTATGATGTTTGGTACGATACATTTATTAACTGCATATTTTACTTAAGAATATTCAACCTATGATAACCCCGTTGTAAGTTGAGGAGAATCTGATTTATGGGCATTTGTTCAATTCAAAACATTTTTATTGTCAGTTCGTAAGATACCATATCGCTTATAATTTATAATCATATATCATAATGAAAGTGTTTGAATTTGGTGGATACATATTTGTGTCTCACATCTAGTTTTCAGTTAATATGTTCTTAACTGGTATTTCATTTGAACTAATAATTTTGGTTTACTGTCGAGAACACAATACAAAGGTGAGCCTAAGCCAATTTTAACTGGTTTAGTTGAATGGTGTTTCTGCAAACACCAAGAAATAAATGTGACTTTTTCCATTAGTTGTATATATGAATAGATTAGCATGGCTTTTTAAACACTTATTATAGATTTCAATGTTATATTTTTTCATATGAATTTTTCCACTTAGCTCTTCATTCAATTAAAAAGTAAGAAGAGAGAACTCAATAGAAGTATAGATAATATTCTATTACTCTTGACCTTAAGGGCTGAAATAATTTTTATCAAATCCAAACAAAACTTGAAATACTGTAGACACCGTGTAGTATCTGTTCTCCCACAGTTTAATTACTACATTATACAAAATGTTTTGAACCCTAAAGATGCATGTTACTTTTTGCAAGTTGTTACTTCCTGACACTTAGGTTTCATTTATCTTACACCTCCTGTTGAAAAGATAAGCCAGTTGACTGCTGGTCCATGTTGTCATTTATCCTCCACAACCAGAAAACATTTAGGCTGTGAGAACTTTGCTAGGCCTGATGGGAGTTTAGTTTCAGCTTGACTAGCTCAAAGCTTACTCGAATACTTTAAATCTTCATTTATAAGTCATTCTTTCTCACATTAAGTGAGACAGAATCTCAGCTGGCTTCATTTCAAAGCACAGAAATTCCTTTTAAAACCCTAAGGCTATAGCAGTGACATCTCTAAAGTTACAAATATCTGTGTGATAAACCTTTTACTCAAAGAAAATACATTTACTGACTCCAATATATTCCTTTATTTCTCTAAACAGAGGCAATTCTACTCATTTATATATTCCTGACTACCGTATTGGCAAAGGAAAACACACTTATATAGTGTATCTTCTTCAGAATCTTTCCCCAGCTTCTTTTATTTGCATTTTACAAAAGAGTATAGCCTCACAATCATTACGTAGAACATTTTGAGGAATGACAGAACACTGACTGGGATTTATAAGGATGCTTTTTAAATGTTGAGGCTAAAAAAAAAAAAGCGAAAACACATTCTTGTGTTAACATCACACAGAAGCAATGTGGTGTTTTACAGGAAACAGTTTATTTAGAAAATAATGCCTTGTTTGATGTAGCATTTTATTTTTAATCATTAAAAGAAAATTTGTTTCTAAATAAAGAAGTATTTTGCAAAATTCTTGTAAAACACAAACAAATTAACTTAGATTAACCATAGATTTATAATCTTTAAAAGTAGCAATCATGGCTCTCTTGTCTTTAGTATCTGAGCAATTGAGTAAATGATTGCCTGACTATAGTCAGTGAAGGGTGTTAAACATCTATCTGCCAAATGAATGAATGAATGAATGCAAGAATGAATGAATGAATGAATGAATGCTGTATTTATGCATGGTGAATATAAAACATATGACCTAGATAAGCTATAAGGATCACAACTTCAAAATTTAATTCCTCCAACCAATCAAATGTAACATGGGCATATGGAATTAATTACTTCATGTATAGGCTCTTATTATATACTGCTTTCAGATAAACAAATTATAGAACTTGCTTTATAGTTAAACTGTTAGGAAGAGAAAATATGAAATATTTGGATATGATTCTGGTTTCTATTTTAAGATCAAACTAAATTCTAAAACTCTTTTGGAAATATCAGCTTTACCAATCTGTTGACCATGTTTTGTTTGTTCAGTTATAGTTTTTTTATAGATATTTTAAATATTTAAAATTAAAATACTTTTAAATTGCATAAATTTAAATATTTTTTATCAATAGATGCCTTAGATATTTATGGCAGATTGAGCACTGTAGATTTTTTATAAATAGGAAATTTTTATGAGACTATATACTCACAAACTAGAGCTATGAAATTTATATTAAATAAGATATTTAAAAAGTAAGGAAACATTAGCCTTGTGAATATGGAAAAAGATATTAGCTTTATAATAACTGTATTTTCATCCACTTAATCAAATGTGGATATGGTTTGATTGACTATTTTATGAAATTTTTGTGAAAATAATTTATTAATGAAGGATTTAGTTTTAAGCACAGTGTGCCTTAATTATCAATTTTTAAAGAGAGCAACAACAAAAGTACTATCATTACTAATAGCATTATTTCAACACTTTGAGTATTATAGAGAGTATTTTTACCCTACTATAAGCTGGAAATAATTATCAGTATCTCCATTTCTTTATGTGAGGCAACTAATACTCAAGATTTATGCAAATTTCCAAAGTCAATGGTGTAGAATTGAACTCAGGTATTTCTGAGATTTTTAAGCATTATGATAATCCTCTCATCAGTTTAGCATCTATCATCAAAGGTATAATTACAAAGTGGTGCATTAGATTGTGATCCTCAATGTACAAAGAGAGAAGAAAAGAATTAGAAGAACACAAAGGGTTAATGCACTTAGAGGCTTTGCAAGGCCTCAGTGGAAAGGTTGAGATGATGTTGGACAGATAAATAGAAACTTTCTAAGAAGGAAATGTGAGTGAAAAATAGGTGGTAGGGGGAGGAACTGATAAAGAAGAAAGAATATTCTTCAGCAATGGGAATAATATTCACATAGGCCCAAATAATAAAGTAGAAAAGTGATTTGATAAGATTGGGAAACCATAATCAGTGTGGTGAACATAAACATAGGATGTAGTGAAATTTAAGATGTAGGTTGGACTAAATTGTGAAATGCTATGTATGACAAAGTGAATTGTGACTTTTAACAAGCAGAAATCATAGAGACAAATTACCTTTGCAAAGAAGAGAGAGCATCAGCTTTGTAGCTGCTGTCTCTTTCTATTTTCTTTTTCCCATTTTTTTTTTTTAGTGGAAACACTAAAGCACTTAACATAGGATATGCCCTTCCAATGGTTTTTTTCATTGTTGTTAATTCAGGTGCCAACAAGGGGTGATGAAGGATTGAGAAAAGACAAACAGACACACATAGAGAGACAAAGCTGGTGCCAGGTGGGACATCACCCCCTGATGGAGGATGAATGGCCCAGAGCTAGTACAGTACCATTTATTATATAGGTTTCATCAAAAGGTGATTTGTGGGACAGTTTTCACAAAGCAGGCAATCTGAAGGACACAGAACTGTTGAGATATTAGAGTTATCTTGTTATTCTCAGAATTCCCTATCCCTGGGAGTTTGTGCCTGAGCTCAATGTTCTGACCAATACAGCACTTTGTCTTTTCATGGAGCCTCCTCAGGTGGGTATCGAAATGGCAACTGGGCCATCTAGACCTGCACCTTTGCAAAGGAAGTTCCCAGCACAAGGCCAGCCAAGGCAATCAGAGACCATGATTCAAATCACTGCTCTCTGGACTCCTTGCTAAGTTGCTGAGGCTGGCTTTGATCTTGCAATCCTCCTGCCTCAGCCCCCAAGCCACTGGAATACAGGCATGCAACTTGGCACCTGGCTTCTTTAACCTGTTGATCAAGATTTTTTTCCTAAGTATTTCATTTCTGTGTTGTCATTGTAAATGGAGTGCATGTGTGTGTGCGTGTTGGGGTGCAGGGGTGGTGATAGTAAATTAACACAGACCAATAGAAAACATATGTTCTAGCACTGAGCTATACCCCAGGCCTGAAATGGTGTCTGCTTTCCTTCCTTTCTTCCTTCCCTTTTTCCCTCTATCCCTCTCTCCCTTCCTTCCTTCTTTTCTTGTGCTAGAGAAGCTATTTTTTTAAATTTCATTTCTGGATAATATGTTGTTGGTGTATAAAAACACATATGATTTTTAGAAATAGACAACTTTTTTAAGTAAGATAAAGCATTTTTAAAGCATGATTTTGTATGTTGATCTTGTATCCTGCAAATTTACTAAATTAGCTCATCATTTCTACTGGTTTACTTTACTAGATTTTATGGTTTTCTATAGATAAGACCCTTTCCTCTTCAAAGAAGTTCATTTCTTTCTTTCTTTCTGATTTGGATGCTTGCCTAATAATTCTGCCTGAAATTCTAATGCTCCTGAATAGGAATAGTGAGATCAGCATCTTGCCATGCTCCTAATCCCAGAGGGTTTTCCTTTTTTTTAGAGCATTGTTTGTTTTTCTTTTCTTTTCATTCTTTCTTTCAGAACTAAATACGATATTAGCTGTGAGCTTTTTATATTGTAGGAGGAAATGGAGGTCAGGACACAGAAATATGGAAGCAAAACTTTATTAGTGGCTCCACAGCCCAGAAGAAAAATTCCCAAAGTCTAAGCCCTTAACACAGCAGGGCTTTTACTTTTATACATAAGCAAATTTTGGGTACATGAAGGCAAAGGAGTTGGTGCAATTCTATTGGAGGGAGCATTCTACATTCCTTATATGGTACAAGCATGTGACAAACTAAGAACTCTTAATTCATACAGCTTAGGGACATTTCTTGCATTAAGACCTTACTAATTTTATCTTTTTGAAAAACAACCTCTTTAGTTTTGTTGTTTTGCTATGATTTCTACCATTCTCTGCTTTATTCTTAGGGGATTGTTCTCTCCCTGCTACATAGGAGACTGTGGAGATCAGAGGGAGATAGTTACAAAAGTTATAGCAGTCAAAAGCATGGAACTCAATTTCTTATCTTGGGTACCTGGGGGCTCAAATGATGTATATGAATATTAAAAATGCCATTTTTTAAAATTTACATCCAAAACCAGGAAGAAAAATATGTCTTAAGTTACTTTTCTGCCTCACAACCAAATTTTCCTATGTATTATAAAAGACAAAGGCGAAATCAGAAGGAAAAAAATGAAAAAAACTAAACCAAAAAGCTAATAAAGCTTTAAAAATAAAGTTCTAACCTCAGTTGAGAGAGTTCCATTTATCCCTGTTATAGAGCTAATCAGCCAGAAAAGTGTTTGACACATATCTGCACATTTCATATGAAAAATAAAAAATAAATAAAAGGATTCTGATTCGAGATACGATTTAAGAGCAGAAGAAAAGAGAAATGAAGGAATTCCAAGATTAAAAAATGGAGAAAATGGGCAGAAACTCAGTTGTCTGAGATGAAGAAATACAAAATTTGTAGCTATAATGAGTCTGGATAAATCTAAATTGTAGAGAGGGAAAATTTCTAGGTTTTGCTGCCCTGTAGATAATTATATAATACTAGCACCCTCAGGTGAGGAAGAAGGCAGCACCTCTTCCTGGAGCCTCTGGCTTGCTTCCTTTTTCAAGTCTGGAGATCTTCCAATGGGCATGTTAACCAAGAGCAGCTTACCAGGAAGGGAAATTTGAATGAAAGGGCTAACACATTGATTACATTTAATTATTTTTGTTTTTAAGAATCTCTATACACTTCTTCATGATGGAGAATAGCAAACTTGCATTCCTATTAACAGTATATAATGATTCCTTTTTCTCTACATCCTAGACAGAAAAATCAATTGATCGGCTGATTGATAATATCCACTCTAACTTGGATGAGATGAAAATTCCTTGTAGTTTTGATTTGCATTTCCCTGATGGTCAATAACATTGAGAATTTTTTCACATACTTTTTTGGCAATTTGTATTTCTTCTTCAGAGAAACATCTATTCAAATCAGTTATTTTGTTATATATTCTTTCATCTTCTGTCAGATGTCTAGCTGACAATTATTTCTCTCATCAGGCAGGTTATCTCTTCACCCTGAAGACTGTTTCTTTTGCTGTGCATAAGTTTTTCAGTTTTAGGTATTATTGTAATAAGGATCATGATGTCAGATGGGTTCTTTGTCTCATGAATTCAAAAAATGAGATCCATGGGCAAGGAGAGGACAGATAGCAATATTTATTTGAAGCAGAAGAAGGCTCCCAAACTCCAGAAGAGGTTCCAGGGGAGAGTACCACGGATTGTTCTTTGGGGCTTTTAGAGGCATTTCTGATGGCCCAGTGCAGTTGATTTGTGGAGTCTATGTAAATGAGGGATACCACCATGACCCAGTCAAGCTCTTCAAGCACTGAGTTTAATAAGCCAATTAGAAGTACACAAATTTAATCTCTTATTTACATTATTAAGAGGACAGGCCCAAATATGATATTTGTCATGCGTGTTAGTGAGAGGAAGTGCTTGGAGTAGGATAGGTTTTGTGTTTTTCATTGCAAAGGGTAGCTAAGGAAGAGCCATCTTGATTGAAGCTGTCAGGAACAACAATAAGATGCTTCCCTCCTCTGAGACTCAAATTCTATCTACCTATGGGGTTATCTACTTCCTATCTTAATGGCAGGCTGTGAATCAGACAATAGACCACACTACTCTGAAGGAAATGCTTTGACAAATAGTTTTGGGAAACGATCTCATTTATTTTTAAAAGAGACAATAATAAATTTCACTCCTTGTTCTTCTTTCCTGGACCAGTGTATACTGTTTGTGGAGCCAGCCCATATTTCCCTAGTGTTCTGAGTGAAAGTTATTTCACATCCTAAAGAGATTGGGTGGATTCTCAGCCTGCATTTAATAATTGTAACTGACTTCTCCCTAGTATTTGTGCAAAACTCAATGTTAGCATTTTTATCATTTTATATATTCATATTAAACTAATGGCGATTTAATAGCCAATAGAATTCCCTTACAGTAAGAGAGAATCTGTTTTCAGGGGTTAATTTTAACTCAGCAAGCTATGGTAAACCTTTTGAATCTGAGGAAAAGATTACCATAAATTTGTGGAACCATTTATCTTGCTACCATTAGGTCATTTGCATTAACCATGAGATATTAAAACTGATCTTTACCAAAGAGGAAGCAAGATTCAGAAATAAAAATATTTTTCTTATGAGAATCCTTTATTTGACAAAAATGATATTTCTAATAGTACATAGCCTTTTGTAGAAGATTTCTAGTATATATTAATCATTTACATTTGAGGGATATAATATCTATCATCCTATAGCCTAGAGTAATACATAAAATCAATAAATTTATTATGAAATTTTCAATTATGATTAATACTAGGAGTGTTGAATATACTAGCATATATTATACAAACATGAAAAGAATTATTAGATTATGAAAAAAGTTTTTTATAAAATTCCTAAAAGGAAGCAGTGGAAATAAAATTGAAGAAAAATAAGTTTTTTGTTCAGTATATTTATCTAACTAAAGAATTTTCCATGACCAGAAGGAAAGGAAATGAATAAGATTAAATCAACTATTCTTAACTGGAGCAAATACATAAATCAATGATTAACAATTAAAGATTAAATAAGTAGTAGTTTTAAACAAAATAATATTTCTAGTATCAGATATTTATTGTACTTAATCTGCTATTGTTAAAGCAAATGAATAGAAAACAAGTTAATTTATCTAGGAAACAAAATAAATATATTTTATTATGTAGAAACTTCTGCTACCAATGATCCTAAATGTACCACAGCTTCTTAACAGTTATGTGAAGAGTCATGGTATTGAATATTACCTGCAGATTTTTATACTATCAAATTAACTTTAGAAGATGTAAATTTTAGATTGTACAGCCCAGATAGAATGTCAATTGAAATAAAAATAAATATACATTTTTAAATATTTTTAATTTATATTGGTACATTTGCTTTATTAATTTATCAATATAAATTAGATTATACAAAACTGATGTTTTTCCTTCTAATAAATGTCAAAAATGTTTCCTCATCCACAAAACATTCTGTGAATCTAAAAGTGTGTAAATTGAATATGTGAATGCAATTGTATTCTCTGCTAAATAGAGCTATCAAAATGGCATCAACAACTTTGTTTCTGCCCAGAAGGGAAGCTACTCTCAACAATGTTTTTATTAAGACAGATGGCAGATAAAAATTGACAGAAGAAACATTCTTCACACAGTCTTGAAAGTTAGCCTAGGATGTTTCCCCTATCAATATGGTGTTTCTGAAATATCATCAGCATTTGTTTCTTTTATCGGTTTATCTGTATTCTATGAATCTTCCAAAACAAATAAACAACACTCTTGCATAAATTTCCTTAAATTGATAAATGTTTGTGTAATTAGTTATATAATGTGTTACCTTTGAAACGCTTACAAACTTGCATATTTATAATGGAGAAAATCAAGTAATTTTCAGTTATAATATCATGAAAACACTAAATCAAGAATAAGTTCATAACCAGGCATGTGGTGTGAATTTGTAGTCCCAGTTACTCAAGAGGCTAAGGTAAGATTATCTGAATCTAGAAGTTCAAGATCAGCCTGGGCAACATAGTAGGACTGAGTATCCAAATAACAACAGCAACAATAAACAGATAAATAAAAATATAAGTACATAGTAATATAACAATGACAGACAACAGCTACAAAAGCTCAGAAACTTTATTATATCCTTCATTATTAAAATAAACTTCTATGCACAAATTTATACAAAATGCAATTTCAGAGCAAGATTATGCTTATTTCCTAATGTAATACCTTTTTTTAAAGCATCTTAATATGTAATTCCCTGTTTGAAAATATTCACAGATTCTGTAGTTATGGTACAAATTGTTATGATTTTGGTTAAGATGACAGTCTGAGATATCTGTAACTAAAATTACTATTTTAATATATTTTCTTCCTTTATATTTATTTCATTGGCATGAAATAATTTCAACCATTTGGTTTGTGCATATTGCAGGGAAATAATAAGCATTATTGTACATATATTCATGGTTTTTTAATTTTTAATATGAAGATGGACATGACTCTCACAAATTGGTTTATTTATGGAGACCATATCCATAACCTCCACCATTAGAGAGGTTGAGATGTAAGGCTAAAATGGTATGACAATCAGGTGAATGGTAATCTCAGAAAGAGCAATTTTATTATTAACTATGCTTGACTAGGTTAGATCATTTATGTTAGGAAAATAAATCTTGACATTTATATGGATAATTTTGTGGCTTACTTGTCAACTTTCCTGTGAGACATGGGTCTGATTAAACTCTGATTGAGAATGAGAACTGTAATACATTATTAATGAACTCAGGGTAATTGTAAAGTTTTATGACTTAGGGATCAGTGGAAATTGGTTCCATGGTCAGTTTGAGAAATTATGAGAATACACCTTGCACCGACAGTGCTGATAGCTTAGCATTAGTCATGGTGTTCCCACAGCCATGGCCTGTGACAGCACTAATGATAGTCATTTTGTACCGTGACCACGCATTAGAATACATTTAGGAGAGCATAAAATGTCAAATATTGGAGTAAAGATTTTTCAGCAGTTCTTGGCAGAAGAAACCTTATATTCCCAGAAGTTCAAGTTTCTTGCAATTGCTACCCAGTAATCTTAAAAAGAATAGGGAAATATAGATTGAAATTCAACTAAGCTTATTTTTAAAACAAAACCAAATAATTTGTATATTAAAATCATATTGCCAATCCAAGCTAGAGAAAACAATGTAAAAATATATTTTTTAAAGAATTCTATTTAAGTGACAGTTACATGAATGAATTAGTTTTTCCTCACAGTGTTTTTAGTGAACATAAGGTAAGATAAAAGAAAATATTTATTTAAATAAAAGTCTAGGTAATATTAAGAAGTTCATATTTTATGAGAAATATTTACATGAGAAATGAAAATATTATTTATTATACATTTACTTAAAAATATCAGTAATGTCTATTTCAATAATCATAGTAACATAACACATAAGGGTGTGAGTTTAGAAAAAAGACTTGGAGTTTATAGTCTCCAAATGTCCCAGTTTCGGTTTCTCTGTTTAGTTATTTATCCTAACCTTGTTTTTGTCACCTTCAAAGTAAAAATTAGTCATTCTACTAAAAGCCCTATTATAAGGGATCACTGAGACCCTGTAAATGTTTATTTCAGTATCTGACACAGTATGCATGTAAATTATTTACATTATCCTTTCAGAACAATGAATTTACATAATAAAAAAGACATTTACAATTGTCTTATTGAAGCAAATATTGAGATTACAATATTATACTTTGCTACAAAGAGGAAGGATTTGAGATCCTAACAGTGAGACCTACCTTGAGAAATGATTCCAGTGAGAAACTTGCTACCTGCTGAGACTTTAATGCAGACAGTTTCCCTTTGTTCTTTAGGTTCCACTGATTAAATGGACTTAAACACAAGTGAAAAGGCGAAGTTGTTTGTAAAATTCAAATAAATTCAGAGAAACTAAGACATCAGTGGAAAAAAAGTGCAAAATTTAATATTCTTGAAATATTGGAATATGTCATTCATCCAGATACGTCCCATTGAATTTTTAGTGAAATTATTAAATAGCAAAAGGACTTAGATAATAGCTTTGCTTTCCTTATTTATTTAAATAAATAAGAATTTGCCCACTTAGATAAAAAAAATTTTCTTGAGATTTTTTCAGGCTAGTGACCTAAAAACATTCTTTATAACTTCACAAAATTATATTTCATGCAGCTCCAAAGTTTATTTGAGCTATCCATGATGAGCTTCAATATTTTGAGGCAATGCCAAATTATCAATCACATGTAGTATGAAAAATAAGTCCTAGAAACCAGTCTTGAGCTATGAAAGGGAAGTTGTAAAAGTTGAGCACTTTTAGCAAACTTCTAGAGAGGTATCTTTATCTGATAAGAATAGAATTGAATAAGAAATCATTGTTGATAAAATAAATATTGGGTTAAAAAGTCAAATTAAGCACAATATTGGTGAAATTCCTACAAGGACAGGAAACCAAGTATGTTGTTTTTAACTTTTCTTTGATCTGAATCATCCAGGCTATGCTAATAATAGTTGGCCAGATTTTCCCAAGAGCAGTAGTACTGCTGACAATTTGTATCTCTTGGCCTTGTGTTATAAATCTGTTTGTGGAGGGCTCCTTCTCTCCTCCTACTCTGAATGATTAGTGTGTTGATCTGCTCTCTTCACTTTCTTGGAGGGAACATGGATTTGCAACCGTCATTAAAGAATAATTTATAGACAGATGAGCTCCTACCCCAATGTTCTCTCATTCCCACTCTTCTTTGAATCACTACTGTGTCCATTTGTTAACACTGATCATGTTGTGATTTCTAGTTAGTTCATGATGGAATTTAAAAAGTACCTATGTATCTTGACAAAATTTAAAGAAATTTACCTTCTCGTCTCCTTCTTCTGGTTTTGCACCCACATTAAAACAATGCTCTAGGAAACATTATTTTATGGAATAGAGTGTTGCTTGACTCTAATTGAAAACTGAAAATAATGTCAATTGAGATCTTTGAAGAAATATTAGTGCTTGTTGAGGAAGAAAGGAAGCAGAGATGAGTTGGGTGGAGATAAGTATGGAGCTAAGAAGAAAAACACAAATAAATTAAATTGTCCAAAATATAGTCTTAATTCAAATTCTATCATCTGTATATTTCTTTCTTTCTTGTATTGGGGGGGGTGTCTGGGGATACCAGAGACTAAAACCATGGGTGCTTAAACAGTGAGTCACATCCCCAGCCCTCCTTTTTATTATTAGTATTTTTTTTGTATTTTGAGTCAGGGTCTTGACAAGTTGCTTTGAGCCTCTCTAAGCTACTGAGGCAGGTCTCAAACTCTTGATACTCCTGTATTAGCCTCTCGAGTTGCTAGGATTACAGGCGTGTGCTACCATGCTGGCTTCATCTGTAGATTTCTATTCTTTCTCAATGCTAACCAATAGAAATGTAATATGAGCCATACATGCAATTCCAATTTTTCAGCAACTGCATTAAAAATAATACATTGAAATTGATATTAACAGCATATTTAATTTAATATATAAACATTATTATATGTAATCAATATTAAAAATTTCTAAAATAATATATACTTTTCTAACCTAATCTTTAAAATCTGATATATAATTTATAACTACAAGGCATCATAATCTTAATGTTAATTTTTCATTTAATTTGTTCAGTCTATACTTATATTCCACAAGATTTTAGCTTGAAAATAAGGACTTATATACATTAAATTATCTAAACACATTTAAAAGTTTTCAAATAACTAAAATAAATTAGTTTTCAAATTTACATTTAAGTGAATGAAAATTAAATAAAATTAAATATTCAGTTCCTCTTGCAGTATCTACCTTTCAAGTATTCAAAAACCACGTGTATTGAACATCATATCTCTGAATGTTGCTATTAAGTGAAATGCATTTCTCAAAAAACTGAACTTCTTAATATCAGATAAATTGAATGCATGTCATTCTGCCCAATTTAGTCATCAACTTCACTAATTTCCTTTGCAATTAATTTTTACTTACACTGCCCAAAGTACCTAAATTTGCCTCCTCAATTATTTATGACCTATACCAATTACTCTGCCCAATACACATTATAAAACCAACATGATCACTGCTTTAGAATTTTAATCCACTGCACTTTGGAACTTCATATCTGTATAAAGACCTTTCATAGCTTAGATCAATTAAAATATTAGATATTAATCACACTTGACCTCTGATTTGTTTCAAACATGATTTAAAAAGCGTTTTTATTCTTGGTAATCTTGTGTGTTTCTGCCTTTTCTATTTTGTTTTTGTGTTTTCTAACTTTCTTAAACAGTTGAGCTTCATGGGGAATGGACTAAGAAAACTGGCTTAACAAATAAATGTTTAACAAATTCATTTCTACTGTAGTGCTTCTGATCAGACTTAATGTTTCACTTTTGGAAACTGTCTACCATAAATGATGAATTAACAGTTTGAGATGAAATTCCAAATCTGCCTGTAAACATTAAATACATGCTGGCAAATAAGTATGTGTGATTGCTGGAATACAATAGTTTGTTTGAAGTCCACAAATTAAATTAAGGAAGCATTTTACAGTAACATACCACACAAGACAACCAGTGGAATGAATAAAATAGAAAAGAGAAAATCAATTATGATTCAATAATGCCACTTTCCCAATCAATTAGAAATTATCAAAAGTACGTTTTTTACAGGAAGTTTGATGGTGTAATTTTTGGAGTTTTTTATCTATGAATAATAAGCATGCCTATTTAATTATGACAGCAAGTACAACAATCAAAATCATCTGAGAAACATTCATTTTTCCAGGAACATTAAAATTACCTCAAAGCATTTTTATTTTATAATTTTAAGTTGTTCTTTTATAATTATATATCAACATAGTTTTCATAAATTTGCATAACACCTTAAATTTAAGGTGAAATAAAAGAAATAGAATCGCCATGATTATTGGGATTTTGGGGAAATTATGGTGATAAGATACTTGATTGTATATCTGACATTAATCCACAAAACAATACAGTCTCACTGAGAAGGCTTTTGTATATATTCAACATGCTTCTTCAATAATAGAATTTTGATAATTTTTATTTTAATGAATTTGAGAAAAATTGGGAAAGTTAAGTTGTAATTTTGTTTGATATTTAAAAAAAAATTCCTTTATGTATCTAACAACGATTTATGTGGGTTTTTTTTACCTGTTATTACATTTTTTTTTCTTTATACCATGCAATTCCATTTTATTTTATTTTATTTTATTTTTTTTTTTTAATTTTTATTTTTATTTATTTTTCTCAAAAGTTGCATTTAAATACATGTTATCAAACATAACAGAAAAAAAAACAAATTTTCAGAAGCTGTACACACTATTCACTGAAAACATTTGTTGAGGCAAATAGAAAAAAAAAATTATTACAATCATAATTTTTCTAACTTTGCACAAAATTATAAGCAGATTACATTCTTCATATTAAAC
>PVHX01003516.1:0-142268 GCA_004024805.1 Geosciurus inauris
CTATACCCTAAAGACTTAAAAACAGCACAGTACAGTAAAGCAGCCACTTCAATGTTTAGAGCAGCACAATTCACAATTGCAAAACTGTGGAAGCAACCCAGATGTCCTTCAATAGATGAATGGATAAAGAAACTGTGGTACATATACACAATGGAATATTATTCAGCAATAAAAGAGAATAAAATTATGGCATTTGCAGTCAAATGGATGGAATTGGAAAGCATTATGCTAAGTGAAGTAAGCCAATCCCAAAAAACCAAATGCCAAATGGTCTCTCTGATTCGTGGATGCTGATGAATAAGGGAGGTGGGAATGGGAAACATAAGAGAAATAGAGGAACACTTGATGCGACAAGGGGAAGGCAGGGGGCAGAAAAGGGGAATGGGTATAGTAAAGATGGTTGATAAAAATATATATATATATATATATATATATACACATATATACTGTTCATTGAAAGTGCATAAAAAGGTGTTTAATATGAAGAATTTAATCTGCTTATAATTTTGTGCAAAGTTAGAAAAATTATGATTGTAACAATTTTTTCTATTTGCCTCAACAAATGTTTTCAGTGAACAGTGTGTACAGCGTCTGAAAATTTGTTTTTTTCTGTTATGTTTGATAACATGTATTAAAATGCAATTTTTGAGAAAAAAAAGAATTTAAAAAAATAAAATATATATAGAGAGATTCAGAAATATTTAAGAAATAATTCTATAACATCTTGTAATATAATTTACTGTATCAAAAATAAATAATATTCCAAACTAAAAAAATATATATATATATTGTTATTAACTGCATTCACCTGATATACAACATACCTATAGTCTAAGAGAAATTATATGTTCTTTGACCAACATGTTAAATCATACATCCTTGGGGGCTCATTTTACCCTATTTCTATGAGTTTGACTTTTTTACATTCCACATATAATTGAGATTATGTAGATTTATCTTTCTGTGCTTGGTTTATTTCATTTAACATAATATCCTCTAGGATTTTCTGTGTTGTTGCAAATACAAGATTTCCTTCTTTATAAGGCTGAATAGTAGTATTTGGAAAGATTGTTGTTAGTGTATAGGAACATTACTGATAGTGTGTTTTCTTTTCATTCTGCACCTGTACTAAAATTGTTTATCAGTTCCAACAGGTTTTTGGTGGAGTATTTAGGATTTTCTGTATGAAAAATCACATGGTCTACAAACAGATACAATTTAACTTTTTCTTCTCCAATCTGGATACCTTTTATTTCTTTCTCCTGTCTTTTGCTCTGATTAGGGTGTTCAGTACTATAATGAATGGAAATGGTGTTTGTGGGCATCCTTGTCTTGTTTCTATTCTTAGGAAAAGCTTTTAATTTTTTACCATTGGGTATGATGCCAGATGTGATTTCATCATAGAGGAGCTTCATTGTGTTGAAGTATATTCTCTGTATAACAATTTGTTGAAATTTTTTATCATGGAAGGATGTTGAATGCCATCAAATGTTTTTTCTATGCCTATTGAAATTATAGGGATTTTGGCCTTCATTCTGTTAATGTAGTGTAGCACATGTCTTAATTTATGTGTGTTGAATCATTCCTGCATCCCTGGGATGGATCTCACTTGGTCATAATGAATGATCCTTTGAATATGTTATTGAATTTTATCTGTAGTATTTTTTGAGGATTTTGCATCATATTTGTTTATCAGTAATAGTGGTCTGTAATTTTATTTTTATAGTATCTTTGTCTGGCTTTGGAATAAAGGAAATGCTGGCATTGGAAAATTAGTTTGGATGTTTTTCTTCAATTTTTTGGACAATCTTGATAAGGATCAGTATTAGTTCTTCAAATGTTTGGTAGAATTCAATAGGGAAGGCATCAAGTCCTGGGTTTTTCTTTGATAGGAAACTATTATTGCTTTAATTTTCTTAGTTATCACTGGCATATTCAAATCTTCTTTTTCTTTTTGATTTAGTACTTGGGAAGTTGTACATGTCTAGGAATGTATCCATTTCTTCTAGGTTTGTTGGCATATAAATATTCACAGTGGTCTCTTACATTCCTTTGTATTGCTATGGTATATGACTGCTTTCATTTCTGATTTTGTCGAGTATTCTCTCCTTTTTTATAGCAAAAGTTTGTTGATTTCATCTTTTAAAAACCAAATCTTGCATATTGTTTAGTCTCTATTTCATTTCTGTTGTGATCTTTATTATTTCTTTCCTTCTGCTAACTTTAGGTTTAGTTTATCCTTATTTTTCTAATTCCTTAAAGTATAATGTAAACTTCCTTATTTTGAATCTTCTTTTTTATGTAAGCGTTGATTGCTATAAACTTTATTCCTTGGACTTTTTTTGCTGCATACAATATGTTTGGTATATTGTGTTTCCATTTTCATTTGTCACAAGATATTTTTCATTTTCTTTTTAATTTATTCTTTGTACCATAGTTGTTTTGGAGTCTATTGTTTACTACTCACATATTTGTGAATTTTCTAAAATTCTTCCTATATTGATTTTTGGTTTCATATCATTGTGGTTTGGAAAGGTACTTCATATGATTTCAATCTTAAATTTGTTAAGACTTGCGACCTAACATATGATCTATCCTGAGAAATATCTTCACAAGAATATGCATTCTGTTGCTGTTAGATGGAGGATTCTGTTTACATCTAGATGGCCAGATGATCTAAATTGTAGTTCAAGTCCAGTATTTACTTTCTGGTTTTCTGTATGGATCATCTACCATTTTACAAATTTGGTATTGAAGTTCCCTATTATTACTATATTTCAGCCATTCTCTTCAGGTCTATTAATATTGGCTTTATATGTTTAGATGTTCCAAAGTTGGATGCATATATACTGATAATTTCATACTGAAAAACTGAAATACTTTTCACTATATGACATTCTTTGTCCTACAGATTTTGATTTAAAAGTATTTTATGCATCTTATATAAATATAACTCCTTATATTTACCTCTGCTCTCTTTTAGTTTCCATTTGCATTAAATATATCTTTTCATTCACTTACTTTTAATCTCGGTATATCCTTACAAGTGAAGTGAGTCTTTTGTAGGAAGCATATAGTTGGGTTTTGGTTTTATTTTTCCATTTATTTGCTCCATTTTTGATTGGAGAATTTAATGCATTTATATTGGATTACATGGTCAATGCATAAGGGCTTACCTCTGCCACTTAATTGTTTTCTGATTATTTTGTAGATACATTTTTCCCTTTTCCTTTAATTGCTGTTTTTTTGTGTGTGTTTAGATTGTTTTCTATAGTGGTATGCTTTGATTCCTTACTTTTCTTCTTTTTTCTTTTCATTTTGATTCCTTACTTTTTAATCTTTTGTATCTCCTATGATAGGTTTTTGTAAACTATGAAGTTTACATAAAACATACTATAGTTAAACAGGCTGTTTTAAGCTAATAAAAACTTAATTCTGATCACATAAAATAACTTCACAGTTTTATTTCACCCTCAGCACACATCTTATTTTTTGATGTCATCATTATATATTGAGTATTCATTCACAAATTATTGTAGCTATTATTATTTTGAAGAGTTTTGTCTTTTATTGTTCATACTTAAGATATAAGATTTACATATTGTCATATGGTATTGCAATATTTTGAAGTTGACTGTGTACTTACTTTTGCCAGTGAACTTCATAATTCATAGGTTTTTATTGTCATTTTATTACAGTTTGAAGAATTTGTTTCAGCATTCTTGTAGGGCAATTCTGCTGATAAATTCTCTCAGGTTTCATTTGGCTGGGAAAGCTTTTTATCTTCCTTAATTTCTGAAAGACATCTTTATTGAATACAGTATTCTTGGTTGATACGTCTTTTTCTGTAGCACTTTGCATATATCATCCCACTCTCCTGGTCTCTAAAGTTTGAGTTAAAGAATCCACTGCTAGCAAAATTAGATCTCCCTTGTATGTGATTTGCTTTTTTTTTTTTTTTTTTTGGTTAGTTTTGTTTGTTTGTTTGTTGCTACTTTCCACATTCATTCACTCTTTCTCTGATTTTTGACAGTTTAATTTTAATATGTCTCGATGTGCTCTTGTTTAGGTTGAATCTAATTGGAAACATTTGACTTTTCTGTGCCTAGATATGTATATCATTCCTCAAATTTGGAGTTTTTCATACCATGATTTCTTTAAATAAGTTTTCTATCTCCATTGTCCTTCTCTTCTCTTTAATAGATTCATATAACTTAAAATTTTGTTATTTCTCTGTCCCATTAATCCCACATGCTTTATTCACTTTTTAAAATTTATTTTCATCTTTTACATCTGACTATATATTTTCAAAAAACTTATCTTTGAGTTCACAAAATATTTCTTCTACTTGATCAATTCTGCTTTGATGTTCTTAGATGCATTTTCTTCATTTTATTCATTTGTTTTAGCTGTAGAATTTCTGGATTTTTTAAATATATAATTTCAATATCTGTTAAATTTCAAATTTTAGTCATTTACTGTTTTCCTGATTACATTGAACTATTTCTCTATATTTTCTTAAAGTTCTCTGAGCTTCCTTAAAATAATTATTTTGAATTCATTATCAGGCAATTTTCTATAGCTACATATCTTTTTGACCAGCCACTGGGACATTATAGTGTAAGGGGTTTGGTGTTTTCATTTGTTTGTTTTGTTTTTTGTATTGTTTTGTTTCCTTGGTTCTTCATGTTTCTTATTGCTGTAAATTGATGTTTGTCTATGGTAGAGCAGTCACCTCTTATAGATGTTAATGGCTGTTTATTGTGGAAATCCCCCAATAGTGAGTAGGGTGCAGCATTTCTGGCACAAGTGAGGGTGCCACCTGTATAAGCTATGTGCAGTTTTGAGGTCAATGAGGTCAATATTGATGAACATTTCAGGTATCCTCCACAGCCAATACTATGGATATCTGCAGTGACAAGCAAGGGTGTGGGGAGTCTTCAGGTGTCATTGCTGCTAATATCTTCCCGACCTGTTTTTCTTCCACCAGTGGCTAAGATATCTTGAAGCACTATGCCTGGCTTGTGAGTTTACTTATAGTAGCAGTGGCTGATGAATGGCACCAGTGTGGGGGCCATGGATTTGAGGCCTGAGGCACAGGTACATGTGCTGTGACTATGGCCCTGGAATGTGGTGTGGTAATGAAACTGTAATGCCCAGTGCACAAACTGTTGCCACATTGGACCATGATATAAGGCATGATGCTATAAAGCAGCTTGGAAAACCAAAACTGGGAGTGACTGCAGGGTAATAGCAAAGTCTAGCTCTCTATAGTGGCTGATCAGTGCCTAGAGCTTAAACAATCCCAGTGATGTGTTGGCAACAGTAGGTTGAGGTGCAGATTCTTATGACACCGCTGAGGATCCAAAAATGGAAACACAGGCATGTGTAAACTTGGAGTGGTTCCATCATTGAGGTAGCTTCTGATTGTCTATGGCAGCTGAGCTGGTCCTAGAGCAAGGGCAAGCACAGGGGCCTAGGTTGTCAACTAGCTGACCATAGCCATGATTCCACTGCCTGAGCAATAGGCAGGCCTAATATAGCTGCAGAACCCTGGTTTGAAGCATGCAACATCCAAACCTCAAGTAAAAGCATGAAGAGATGGGAGAGGTGGCAGCTTCCTTTCCAAAGTGGTGTAACAGCAGCTGCTTCTTGGATAGGAGGGGACTGTGTAGCCACACCTCCTTCTCTGATGTTCCCTAGTGGGAATGACTGTTGTTTACCAACAAGACAGGAGATGTTCCCACCCTTGGTAGAGTAAACACAGTGGTTCCTGCCATGTGGCTGACAGTGATGACCTCCTCCTTTCTTCTTCGCTCCTTTTTTGTTTCCTAGCATTCAAGTGTGCCAATGACAACAGCACTCCTTTCTGTGAAGATAGTCTCAGCATTCTGTTTTTGTTTTTTGCTCTATGCTATTGCTACAGCTTCTTTCAGTCTCTTTAAATTCTTTTCCAGAGCCCTCTCTGAGTTTTCTGGCATATATTTGTTATTCTTGGTGGTGGGTGATGAATGCTGATATCTCCTATTTCACAATCTGGGTAACATACTCAATAAATTATATTTTGCCAGGCAGAGTAATTCATGTCTATAATTCCAGCTACTTGAGAGACTGAGGCAAGAGATCACTGAGTTTGAGGCCAGCCTAGGCAACTGAACAAAACCCTATCTCAAATTTTAAAAATAAATAACTAAATATTGAATAAATTGTTGGGAATATAGTTCTGTGGTAGAGCATCCCTGGGTTCAATCCCCAGTGTGTGTATGTGTGTGTGTATGTGTGTGTGCATGTATATATAATACATATACTTTTTTAAATTGAAGCTTTAGAACTTGCATGGAAAGTATGAAATATGATGTAAAAACTCACTAGATGTGCTTGTATACAGAATGGAGCTGTCCAAAGAAATAGAGAATTTTCAAACAGAAAAATATAAATTATATAAATAAAAAAGAGAAAAATGATCAAAAAAAAGAACCGAGGCTGCCATAGGGACCTGTAAGACATTATCAAATGATCAAATATGGATTAGAGGCGTCCCAAAAGAAGACAGAATAGAACATATACTATATTTGAAAAAAAAATAATTGCCAAAACTTAAATTTTGTGAACAAAATAAAAAATAATATTCACTTTTAGTACAGCAAATGGAATAAATGTGAAGGAAATTATGCCTAGAGATGTACATTCTAACATGAGAATTAGAGATAAAGATAAAATCTTGAAAGGGTAAAAAGATGGTGATTGTGTAAGATACTCCAGTGATCATCTCCCCACAATCATATCAAAATGAGCAGCTATTTATGCAAAACTATGTTCACAAGTGCTAAAGAAATCAGATAGGAAACGTCACCACATCAATAGACTTAAGACAAGAATCACATGATTATCTAAATAGATGCAGAAAAAGCATCTGACAAAATTCAATATCCATCCATGTTCAAAATGGTAGAAAAACTGGAGACAGTAGGAACATATCTCAACATTGTAAATGTGAAATACATTAACTGCAAGGCCAACATCATTCTAAACAGAAAAACTAAAAGCATTCTCTCTAAAAACTGGAACAACATAGGGATGCCCTCTTTCATGACTTCTGTTCAATATAGTCATTGAAACTCTAGCAAGAGCAATTATGTAAAAAAATAATTAAAGGAATATGAAGAGAAAAAGAAGTGCTCAAATCATGCTGAAAACATGATTCTATATATAGAAGACCCAAAAAACTCCACCAGAAAACTTCTAGAACTCATAAACTATTTTAGCAAAGTAGCAGGCTATAAAATTAACAAACAAAAATCCCTTGTGTTCCTATACATAATCATCTGAAAGAGAAATTAGGAAAAGTACCCCACTAACTATATAGTCTCAAAAAATTAAAATAATTGGGAATCATTACAACAAAAGGTGAAATACTTCTACAATGAAACTACAGAACACTAGAGAAAGAAAATGAAGAACACCATAGATGATGGAAAGATTGCCCACATTCTTGGATAAGCAGAATTAGCATTGCCAAAAAGGTCATACTACCAAAAGTGCTGTGCAGATTTAATGCTATTCCTATTAAAATTCCAATGACATTCTTTGTAGAAATAGAAAAAAGCAACCATGAAATTCATTTGGAAAAATAAGAGACCCAGAATAAGCAAAGCAATCTTAATGAGAAAAGGAAAGCAGGAAGACATCTTCCTATGTACTTATATGAATACACAACAAGTGAAATAACACATAACATACAACCACAAAAATGGTTAATTTTTAATTATAATAAGATATACTCCATTTGTGTATAATATTTCAAAACATACTCTACTGTCATGCATATCTAAAAAGACCAAATTTTACAAATTTAAAAAATTATACTCAGAGCTATAGTAACAAAATGGCATGGTATTGGCACAAAAATAGAATTGAAGGCGAATGGAACAGAAGAAAAGACACAGAGACAAACCCAAATAAATACAGTAATCTCATACTAGACAAGGCACCATAAACATACATTGGAGAAAACATAAACCAACAAATGGTGCTGAGAAAACTGGAAATCCATATGTAGTAGAATGAAATTGAACTCCTATATCTCACCCTGCAATAAACTCAACTCAAAGTGGATCAAGGACCTAGGCATTAGTCCAGAGACCCTGCAACCTACTCCAAGAAAGAGTAGGCCCAATTCTCCATCATGTAAGCTCAGGAACAAACTTCCTCAATAAGACACCTAAAGCACAAGAAGTAAAATCGAGAATCAATAAATAAGAAGTCATCAAACTAAAAAGCTTCTTCATAACAAAGGAAACAAACAGGAACATAAACAGAGAGTCTACAAAATTAGAAAAACTTTACCACCTGCACCTCAGATAGAGCATTAATCTCCAGGATATGTCAAGAACTCAAAAAACTTAGCACCAAAAAATAAATAAATAACCCAATTAATAAATGGGAAAAGGGACTGAACAAACTCTTCAAAAAAGAAATATAGTCAACAAATATATGCAAAAAGTTCAATATCTCTATCAATTAGAGAAATGTAAACTAAAACTAAACTGAGATTCCACCTCCCTCCAGTCAGAATGGCAATTACCAAGAATACAAGTAACAATAAATGTTGATGAGGATGTGGGGAAAGGGTACACTCATACATTGCTGGTGGGACTGCAAATTGGTGCATCCACTCTGGAAAGCAGTATAAAGATTCCTCAGAAAACTTAAAATAGAACCACCATTGGGCCTGCCTTGACCCCAGGGATATGCTTGTGAAGACAGGCTACTCTCTTTAGGTACTGTCCTGGTTCACCCTGAACAATACACCAATACTGCATTTGGAATAATCTTGGGCATGAAGTACAAAGAGTGACGATATACCAACATTGGACTCCTGGCAAATCTGGACCTGGGTGCCATTCACTTCTGAAAAACTATAAGTGATTCTAGGCTCGTAGAAAATAAGAGACTTGCTTATAATTTCAGTAAAGATAGGGACAAACAAAGTCAGACTAGGAAGACTGGAATATATACCGAATACCTCAATGTCCACAAAATATCAAACACCAACATGCATCTAGAGTTTCCAGGAAATCATGACCTCACTTAATAGTCAAAATGAAGTGCCAGAAGTAGACCACATAGCAATAAGTATAGAATTCTCAGAGAATTTTCAAAAAATTGTTTAGAAAACACAATAACCTTAAACACAAAGAAATATTTGAATGCTCTAACAGAAAAACAACAAAGAGATTGAAGTTGTTTAAAAAATAAAACAGAAATCTTTGAGCTGGAACATATATTTAGTGAGACTACATGCATTGGGGAAGCATCAATAGAAGGCTGACCAAAGAAAAGAAATAATTAGTGAGCTTTAAGAAAGGTTACATGAAAATAAATAGTTGAAAGAGAAAAAAATAAACAGGAATGAAGAAAGTCTACAGGAAATTATGGATAGTATTCAAAGACAAATATTTTTGTTTGGGGATTTCAAGAAATACTTGAAAATGCTGAAGAGGTAGAAGGCTTATTTTTAAAAAATAATAAGAGAAAACTTCCTTTTTTATTTATTATTTGTTGTTTTTATATATACCTGACAGTAAGGTGTGTTCTGACTTATTATTCATACATGTGGTCTAGCCCATTAAAATTTTGATCCCATTCTTGTACTTGAACATGATATGGAGTTACACTGGTTGTGTATTCATATGTAAGAATAAGGAATATACATCCAGTTCATTCTGTCTTTCCTATACACATCCCCCCTCCCATCCCTTTATTCCCCTTTGTCTAATCCAATAAACTTCTAGACTTCCCCTCCCTACCCTCCCTTGTTATGAGTTAGCATCCATACATCTGAGAGAATATTTGACATTTGTTTTTTTGGGGGGCGGAATGGCTTATTTCACTTAGCATATTTTCCAGTTCCAGCCATTTACCCAAATGTCATAATTACATTCTTCCTTATAGCTCAGTTATATTCCATTGTGTATATGTACCACATTTTCTTTATCCATTCATCTGTTAAAGCACCGAGGTTGGTTTCAAAGCCTGATCATGTTGTATTGAGCTGCTATAAACATTGATGTGGTTATGTCACTGTAGTATACTGATTTTAAGTCTTTTGGATATATACCAAGAAGTGGTATAACTGGGTCAAGTGGTGGTTCGTTTCCAAGTTTTCTGAAGAATCTCCATAATCCTTTCCAGATTGGTTGCACCAATTTGCCGTCCCACCAGCAATGTATGAGTATTGCTTTTCCCCTACATCCTCACCAAAATTTATTGTTACTTGTATTCTTGATAATTGCCATTCTGACTGGAGGAAGATGGAATCTTAGTGTAGTTTTAATTTGGATTTCTCTAATTCCTATAGATGTTGAACATTTTTAATGTATTTTTTGACCATTCATATTTCTTCTTCTGTGAAGTGCCTGTTTAAGTTCCTTTGTCCATTTATTGATTGGGTTATTTGGTTTTTTGGTGTTAAATTTTTTGAGTTGTATATCCTGGAGATTAATGCTCTATCTGAAGTGCAGGTGGCAAAGATTTTCTCCCATTCTGTAGACTTTCTGTTGATGTTCTTGTTTCCTTTGTTGTGAAGAAGCTTATTAGTTGGATAACATCCCATTTATTGATTCTTGATTTTATTTTTTGTGCTCTAGGAGTCTTTTTGAAGAAGTCTGTTGCTGAGCCGACATGATAGAGAATTGGGCCTACTTTTTCTTATAGTATATCCAGGGTCTCTGGTTTAGTGCCAAGGTTCTTGATCCACTTTGAGTTGAGTTTAGTGCAGGGTGAGATATAGGAGTTCAATTTCAATCTACTACATATGGATTTCTGTTGCTGAGCCGACATGATAGAGAATTGGGCCTACTTTTTCTTATAGTATATCCAGGGTCTCTGGTTTAGTGCCAAGGTTCTTGATCCACTTTGAGTTGAGTTTAGTGCAGGGTGAGATATAGGAGTTCAATTTCAATCTACTACATATGGATTTCTAGTTTTACCAGTACCATTTATTTAAGAGACTATCTTTTTACCAGTGTATGTTTATTGGTGCCTTTGTCTAGTATGATTAACTGTATTTATGTGGGTTTGTCTCTGTTTCTTCTGTTCTGTACCATTGGTCTTCAATTCTATTTTTGTGCCAATACCATGCCGTTTTTGTTACTATACCTCTGCAGTATAATTTAAGATCTGGTATTGTTATGTCTCCTTCTTTATTTTTTCATTGAGGATTTTTGGGACTATTCTTTGCCTCTTATTTTTCCAAATGAATTTCATGACTGCTTTTTCTATTTCTGTGGAGAACATCATTGGAATTTTAATGGGAATTTCTTTAAACCAGTATAGTGCTTTTGGTAGTATGGCCATTTTGACAATAGTTATTCTGCCTAGCCAAAAACATGGTAGTCTTTCAATTTGCTAAGGTCTTCTTCAATCTCTTTGTTTAGTGTTCTATAGTCTTCATTGTAGAGGTCTTTCACCTCTTTTATTAGTTTTATTTCCAAGTATTTTATTTTCTTTGAGGCTATTGTGAATGAAATAGTTTTCCTGATTTTTCTTTCACTGATTTACCATTGGTATATAGAAATACAACTGCTTTGAATGTTAATTTTATATCCTGTTACTTTGCTGAATTTGTTTATGAGTTCAAGAAGCTTTTTGGAGGAGTTTTTAGGGTTTTCTAAGTATAGAATCATGTTGAGGGAAAACAGAGATGTTTGAGCTCTTCTTTTCCTATTTTTATCCAATTAACCTCTTTCTTTTGTCTAATTGCTCTGGCTAGGGTTTCAAGAACTATGTTGAATAGAAGTGGTAAAATAGGGCATCCCTGTTTTGCTTCCAATTTTTCTCTACTTACAATGGTGTTGGTATTGGGTTTAGCATATGTAGCTTTTACAATGTTGAGTTTTTCTATCCCAGTTTTCTGTGGTTTTGAACATGAATGGATGCTAAATTTTGTGAAATGGTTTTTCTGCATCTATTGAAATAATCATGTGGTTCTTGTCTTTAAGTCTGTTGATGGGATGTATTACATTTATTGATTTCAGTATGTTGAACCAACATTGCATCCCTGGAATGAACCCCCCTTGATCATGGTGCACTATCTTTTTAATATGAATTTGTACGTGATTTGTCAGGATTTTATTAAGAATTTTTACATCTATGTTCATGAGGGACATTGGTCCAAAGTTTTCTTTCCTTGATGTGTCTTCATCTAGTTTTGGTATCAGGATGATACTAGCTTCATAGAATGAGATTGGAAGCATTCCCTCGTTTTGTATTTCATGGAATATTTTGAAAAGTATTGGTTTAATTCTTCTTTGAAGGTCTGGTAGAACTCAGCTGAGAATCCATCTGGTCCTGGGCTTTTCTTTGTTAGTAGGCTTTTGAGGATATCTTCAAATTCATTGCTTGAAATAGATCTGTTTGAATTTTCTATGTCTTCCTTACTCAATTTGTGTAGGTCATACATCTCTAGAATTTTGTTGATGTCATTGTGATTCTCTACTTTATTCAAGTATATATTTTCAAAATAGTTTCTGATTATCTTCTGTGTTTCAAGAATGTCTATAGATAGTGATGTTTCCTTCTTCATCACAAATTTTAGAGATTTGAGTTTTCTCTTTTGCTTTGTTAGCTTGTTAAGAATTTATTGATTTTATTTATTTTTTCAATGAACCAACTTTTTGTTTATCTATTTTTAAAATTTTTTTGTTCAATTTCATTAACTTTGGTTCTGATTTTAATTATTTCCTATCTTCTACTTTTTTTAGTGTTGATTTATTCTACATTTTATAGGGCTTTGAGATGTAATGTTAGGTAATTTATTTGGTGACTTTCTATTCTTTTATATAATGCACTCAATGCAATGAACTTTCCTTTTAGAACTGCCTTCATAATGTCCAGAGATTTTGATAAGATGTGTTATGATTCTCATTTACTGCTAAGTATTTTAATTTCATCCCTGATTTTTTTCTCTTATCCATTGGTCATTCAATAGCATATTATTTAGTCTCCAAGTGTTAGACTAGCTTCTACTTTTTGTTTTATCATTGGTTTCTCATTTCATTCCATTATTGATCTGATAGAATGCAAGGTATTTTCTCTAATATTTTTGTATTTGTTAAGAGTTGCTTTGTGGTCTAAGATATGGTCTGTTTTAGAGAAAGATAAATGTGCTGTTGAGAAGAAAGTGTATTCAATCCTTGATGGATGAAATATTTTATATATGTCTGTTAAGTCTAAATTATGAATTGTATTCATTAGTTCTATAGCTTCTTTATTTAGTTCTTGTTTGGAGGATCTATCTAGTGATGAGAGAGGCAGGTTAAAGTCATTCAGTATTATTGTGTTGTCTATTTGGTTTTTGAAATTTAGAAGGGTTTGTTTGATGTACATAGGTGCTCCATGGTTTGGGCCATAAATATTTACTATTATTTATCTTGTTGATGTATAATTCCCTTAAGCAGTAATAAATGACCTTTTTTTGATCCCTTCAGATTAACTTTGGCTTGAAGTCCACTTTATCCTATATGAGAATTAAAATCCCTGCTTGTTTATGAGATCCATGTGACTGCTGTTTTTTTTTTTTTTTCCTTATCTTTTTTACCTTCAATCTGTGGATATCTTTGCTTATCAGGGGAATCTCTTGAAGATAGCATATTGCTGGGTCTTGTTTTTTAATCCAATCTGCCAGCCTATGTCTTTTGATTGATGAGTTTAGGCCATTTACATTAATGTTATTATTGAAATGTGATATTTAATCCCTGCCATTTTTATTCATTTCTTGTTTTTATTTTGAATTAGTTTCTCTTTGATTGATTATTCTTCCAGTGTTGCTCCTCTCTTTGCTGATTTTCACTTTTATCTTTCATTTTTTCTTCATGAAATATTTTATTGATTATGTTTTGCAGTGCAGGATTTCTTGTATTAAATTCTTTTAACTCTGTTTTTCATGGAAGCGCTTGGTATATATTATTCCAAGACCTCCTAACTTGAGGGTCTGGTTTGAGAAATCAGCTGAGATCTTAATTGGTCTCCCTCTAACATTACCTGTCACTTTTCTCAAGCTGCATTTAAAATTCTATCTTACACTGTATGTTAGGCATTTTCATAACCATGTGCCTTCTTGTGGGTCTGTTTTAAGTTTGTACATTTGAGGTCATGTAAACCTTCTGTATTTGGTTTTCCATTTTGTTCTTAAGGTTTGGGAATTTTTCTGATATTATTTTATCAAAAAGATTGTGCATTCCTTTGGTTTGTATCTCTGAGCCTTCATCTATTCCAATAAATCTTAAGTTTGGTCTTTTTATTTATCACATAATGCTTGAAAGTTCCATTCATGATCTCTTAACATTTTTCCCCCATGGTGATCTTTATTTTAAAGATTATATATGTTGTCTTCATTGTCTGAAACTCTATCTTCCAAGTGGGTCTAGTCTATTGGTGATGCTTTCAATTGAATTTTTAATTTCATTTATTGTTTCCTTCATTTTGAGGATTTCTGACTGATTCTTCCTTTTTTATTTATTTTTTATTTATTTGCTCTAATCAGTTATCCATGACAACAGAATGCTCTTCAATTAATTGTACACAAATGGAGCACAATTTTTCACATCTCTGGTTGTACACAAAATAGAGTTACACCATTCATGCAATCATACATGTACCTAGGGTAATAATGACCATCTCATTCCACCATCTTTCCTATCTCCATAACTCCTTCCCTCCCCTACCTCCCATTTGGCAAATCCAGAGTTTCTCTACTCATCAATTGCCCCCCTTTATGGAATATCATCCACTTATCAGAGAAAACATTCAGCCTTTGGTTTTTTGGGATTGACTTACTTCACTTAGTATGAAATTCTATAATTCCATTCATTTACCTGCAAATGCAATAACTTTATTCTTTTTTATTGCTGAGTAATATTCCATTGTGTATATATATACCACAGTTTCTTTATCCATTCATCTACTGAAGGGCATCTAGGTTGGTTCCACAGTTTGGCTATTGTGAATTGTGATGCAATAAATATTGATGTGGCTGCATCACTGTAATAAGCTGTTTTTAAGTCCCTTGGGTATAGATCAAGGAGTGAAATAGCTGGGTCAAGTAGCGGTTCCATTCCAAGTTTTCTAAAGAATCTCCATACTGTTATCCAGATTGGTTAGATCAATTTGCAGTCTTACCAACAATGTATAAATGTGCCTTTTCCCTCACATCCTCACCAACACTTATTGTTGCTTATATTCTTGGTAACTGTCATTCTGACTGGAGTAAGATGAAATTTTAGAGTAGTTTTGATTTGCATTTCTCTAATTACTAGAGATGTTGAACATTTTTTCTTATATTTATTGATCAATTGTATATCTTCTTCTGAGAAGTGTCTGTTCATCTCCTTAGCCCATTTATTGACTGTGTTGTGTGTTTTTTGATATACAGGTTTTTGAGTTCTTCATATATCCTAGTGATTAGTGCTCTATCTGACGTGCATGTGGCAAAAATTTGCTCCCAAAATTTAGGCTATCTCTTCACCTTATTGATTGTTTCTTTTGCTGAGAAGAAAATTTTTAGTTTGAATCCATCCATTATTGATTCTTCATTTTATTTCTTGAGCTTTAGGAGTCTTGTTAAGGAAGTAGGGACCTAATCTGACATGGTGAAGGTTTGTGCCTACTTTTTCTTCTATTAGGCATAGATAGTCTAGTCTAATTCCTAGGTCCTTGATCCACTTTGAATTTTGTGCATGATGAGAGATAGGGTTTAGTTTGATTTTGCTGCATATGGATTTCCAGTTTTCCCAGCACAACTGTTGAAGAGGCTATCTTTTCTCAAATGTATGTTTTTGGCACCTTTGTCTAGTATGAGATAACTATATTTATGTAGATTTGTTTCTGTGTCTTCTGTTCTGTACCATTGGTCTACATGTCTATTTTGGTGCCAATACTATACTGTTTTTGTTACTATAGCTTTGTAGTATAGTTTAAGGTCTGATATTTTGATGCCTCCTGCCTCACTCTTCTTGCTAAGGATTGCCTTGGCTATTCAGGGTCTCCTGTTTTTTCAAATAAATTTCATGATTGCTTTTTCTGTTTCTATGAGGACTGATGTTGGGACTTTAATTGGGGTTGCATTAAATCTGTATATCATTTTGGGTATTATGGCCATTTTGACAATATTAATTCTTCCTATCCAGGAGCATGGGAGATCTTTCCATCTTCTAAGATCTCCTTCAATTTCTTTAGTGTTCTGTGGTTTTCATTATAGAGGTCTTTCACTTTTTTTGTTAAACTGATTCCCAAGTATTTTATTTTTTGAGGCTATTGTGTAACTGATTCTTCCTCAGGATCTCTATCTCCTTCTTGAAATGATCTTTCATTTCTTGTATTTTCTCTCTGATTTCATTTCTTACATTTTCTTTTACCTTGTAGATCAGTTTAACCATGAACTTTCTGAATTCTATCTCTGGCATTTCCTCCACTGTGGTGTCAATAGAATCAACTATTTAGGTACTCTGGGTTATTTAGGATAGTGTGTCCCCTTGCTTTTTTTCTTTTTTTTCCTTTCTTTCTTTTTCTTTTCTTTTTTTTTTTTTTTTTTTTTTTTTTTTTTTTTTTTTTTTTTTTTTTTTTTTTTTTTTTTTTTTTTTTTTTTTTTTTTTTTTTTTTTTTTTTTTTTTTTTTTTTTTTTTTTTTTTTTTTTTTTTTTTTTTTTTTTTGTGTGTGTGTGTGTGTCTACCCATCTATATGGATGGATCTGATGCTGTAGAGTTTCTACATAGGGATAGTGGGAACAGTTATTTCCATCAGTAAAAACAGTACATAGTCATGTATTATGTCTGGCTTAAAATCAGATAATAGACATGGTCTATGCCTTCTGCTGTATTAATTATTGATGTGACATTGGTTGTAGGAGTAGATGTTATATATTTCTATTAGCATTAAGAGGTGTTAAGGATAGGCTGGGCACAGTGGCACAAGCCTGTAATCCCAGCACTTAGGGAGGAAGGTAAGAGTTAAATATGTGTAAAGAATAAGAGATAGGAGGGTAGAAAAGTGTTTGCAATTTCAAAGGATAAATAGAGTAGATGCAGTGGTAACTTACAGTATGTTGTTAGTCCGAAGAGGACAAAAATTAGAAGAACATATAGGAGGAGAACAAGAATGGAATTTGGATGTTAGGAAAATAGAAATAAGAAAGGGAAACAAGGGTAATAGAGTAGTGATAAAGATGATACAAAACAAAATCAAAATAATCTAATCATAAACCCTAACCCTTAAAATACAGAGCATGGGAAAATAATACCTTCAAAGAAAAAAAAAACTACAACAAAAAAAGGAAAGAAAAATAAAAGAAAGAAGAAAAAAGGCTAGAAATGAGGAGAGAGAGAAAATTTGAATATGTGTAGGAGTCCTTGAATCAGTCAGTACACATTCAAATAAAACAAGAATCCAATATGGAAACCCAAAATCAAAAAGCTACTGCCACAACAAACACCAAACCACAACATCAACAAAGAAAAATCTTGGTGAAATGTTAAGAAATTAAGGAGTCATATCTACTATGGTGGACAAAATAGTGAGTGTATGTGTTCACCAACTATGTCTACCAGGTTTTATTTTAGTTTCTTTTTGAGATATGTTGTAAGCTGCTGAGCATGGGCTGTGGGTTGTGTCCTTTCTTTTTTGTGTGTCACTCACTGTCAAAGCAGCTGGCCATGTCCAGGTGACAGGTGGATCAGGGCCTGATGCTGGATCCTGGGGGCCAGCAGAGAGTTGTGTGCTGGATCAGTTGGGTCTAGTGGCAGAGCTGCAAGAGGAGCCCAGCCAGATCAGGGGTCCAGGTGGTCTATGCTGAGTGGGTCAGGGCCGGGTGCCAGGACCTGCAGGCTGGCAGGAAAGCTGCTAGTAATGGGCCAACTGGGGGACCAAGGAGGAGTTGGGAGACTGGGGACTGGGAGAGGGGGAGAGAGGACCTTGTTGGGTGCTGTACTAATGGGGTCTGGGGACCTGTGAATGCCAGACTAGGGAGAGAGTCAGGGTCCAAGCTGGTGACAGCACCTGGCAAGTGCCAGCCCAGGTGGGCCCCAGGAACCTGGTGGGTTCCAGACCAACTAGCTGGGAAAGCTGAAAGCAAAATGCCCTTACACTCTCTTCCAACCTTCTGACCCACTGTAGCCAGCCCCATTCGTCCCTCTGAGCCTCAGGACTCATGGAGCTGGGGAAAGCCAGAGTCTCTCCAAAATCACTAACCTATGAAATGTTCCCAGTGTCTGACTTTCCATAGCTAGGCTCAGACAGGCCCATGCAGACCTAGCTGCAAACTCACAGATCTGGGTTTCTAGTTTCAGTGGGTTCCATCACTCTGCAGTCCCAAGATGGTCATGGATCAGCTCTCAATGGACAATTCATAAACACACTAAGTGATTCTTCTTAAGTCTCTCAGGGACTCACACTCAAGCCACTCATGCTAAAATAATCAAGATCCAGAGACCAACAGAAAACTTTTCAAAACCAGAGAAGGATTGTAAAATCCAAACTCAAAATAGAGTCACTCTGGCTCAGGCCTGCATGTATCTGCTAACATGTATCTGCATGTATCTGCATGTATCTGCTAACCTGCTTTTTGTGCTTCTGTGATTAATGCTTTGCTATGCTTGCTGTGGATGCGGGGGCAAAACCACAGGCTTCCAGAACCCCTGGCCAGTTACCTAAAGTTCCAAGAATTGAAAAGGGACATAGGAGGTACCATCATGGTTGAACTATGAATGACTATAGATTGAATATCTACCAAATCATGTTTTCCTGAGTCATATAGCTAGCCCACCCTATAATAACCTCTGAAACCCTCACTTTGGGGTTACTCTCTGAAGGAAAGGAGAGCTGACCCCAATCAACTGGCCTATGTGCCTATTTCCTCAATAAACTTTGCTGCATCTACAGAGTTTTCTGGGCTGCACTTCTTGGGGAGAGGTGTGAGTTGGATGCAACAGGATGAAAATATCCAGGTATAACAGGTTAAAGGTCATGAGTCAGATTTAACTCAACTACATCTACCCCAAGACATAATCAAGCTCTCAAAGGTGAAAGATAAAGGGAACCAACCTAGATTCCCTTCTATAGATGAAGGGATAAAGAAACTGTGGTATATATATACAGTGGAATATTACACAGCATTAAAAGAGAATAAAATTATGGCATTTGCAGGTAAATGGATGGAGTTAGAGAATATCATGCTAAGCCAAGTAAGCCAATCCCAAATAAACCAAAGCCAAATGTTTTCTCTGATAAGTGGATACTAATCCATAATGGTGAGGAGGCATAGGACAAGTGGAGAAAATTTGGACTGGGTAAAAGAGACAGAGAGGAGGGCAGGGGGAAGGCAAGTAGGAAAGATGATGAAATGAGACAGATGTCATTACCCTAGGTACATCTATGTATAACTGATTAAAAAAATAAAAAAATTAAGTAATTAAAAAAAGAGAAGATTCTTAAGGCAGCAACAGAAAAGCAACAAATAACACATTAAGACATCCTGGTCTGCTTAACAATACACTTCTCAACAGAAAATTCACAAGCCAGGAGAGAGCAGCATAAAATTTTGCCAAAGGACAAAAACTGCCAACTGAGAACAATCAATAGTATACCCAGCAAAACTAACCATTAGAATAAGGAAAAGAAAAGACATTCCCATATATAAACTGAGAAAATATATCTCCACCAGATCTATCCTATAGGAAATGCAAAAGGAAAATTTTCAAACTGAAAGAAATGAGTAACAAGAAAACATGGGAAGTTATAAAACTCACTGGTAAAAGCAATTATATAAAACAATTCAGTATGCTTTAATACTAAAAACAGTGCATAAACCATATCTTTAGTATGAAGCTTTAAAATTAAAAACAAAAATAACTACATTAGTATATCAAGAGGTAGGCAATATAAAACAATGTAAAATGGGACATAAAAATTTCAGAACATGGGAGAAATGAAGTGCAATTGAAGAGAATTTTAGTAATATATTTTCTTTCATTTTTTCTGTTTATTTCTGTTCCTATATTTATAATCATGTTATGTTGTTTTTATATTAGTATAGCTTATCATAATCAAAATATTTCTGTAATCCTATGGCAAGCATAAACCAAAAATCTGTAAAAGGCAAACAAAATGTAATAATCAAAGAAGCAAATTATACTATTAGAGTAATTCACTTAATTACAGAGGAAGAGTGTAAGAGAGCAATAAAGAAAAGAACTAAAATAAAACTTTAAAAAGTTATAAAATGTCTAGGGCTGGGGCTGGGGTTGTGGCTCAGTGGTTGAGTGCTTACCTAGAATGTTTGAGGCACTAAGTTCGATTCTCAGCACTACATATAAATAAAATAAAGGTCCATTGCAAATTAAAAAGTATTTTTAAAATGTTATAAAATGTCTGTAGTGACTCTACCAATAAATAATTACCTTGAATGTAATTAATAAATTAAATTCTTCAATTAAAAGTTATATAGTGAAAGAATATAAGAACAAAACCAAGTATATGTTGCTTACAAGAAATTTGCTTCATCCCTAAGGAAAGACATGGACTGAAAAAACAAGGATGGATATAGATAGTCCATGCAAATGGAATCCAGAAGAAAAGCAGATATAGCACTATTTATATCAGATAAAATAGATTTTAAATCAAAATTATTCCAGCATTATTCACAATAGCCAAGAAGTGGAAACAACCTAAATGGCCACCAAGTATTCATCATGAATTGATAAAGAACATGAGGTACACACACACACTTTTTATTCAGTCATAAAAAGAATGAAATCCTGACATTTGCAACAACACAAATAGGACTGAAAATAATCACATTATGTGAAATAAGCCAGGCATGCAAACACAGATAATGCATTTTTTCATTCATATACAATCTATAAAAGTTGATCTCATAGAAATTCAGAGTAGAATAGTGGTTACCAGAGTTCAGGAAGGATATGGGAAAAGATTTTTCAATGTCTATTTTATGGTGAAAATTTTTACCATAAAGAAAAGGAAAAATATTTTAGGAGATAAATATATGCAAACTTATTTGAACAATATATAATGTATATATGTATCAAAACATTACATTACATCTCATTAACATATGCAATTTTATGTTTTATGTATTAGTTAAAATAAATTTTAAAATGAAAAATATTGTTGGGGATGTGGCTCAGTGGCAGAGTTCTTGCCTAGCATGTGTAAGGCCCCAGGTTTGATCCCCAGCATTGCAAAAATAAATAAATAAATTTTATAAATCAACAAAAGAAAAAATATAAAATCATGAAAGCAGAGAAAATAACATATTACATACAAAAGTATAAAGATTCATATGACTGGTGACTTTTCATTAGAACAAATAGCCAAAAAAAGAGGAAAATCTGTAAAGTCAAAGTGAATAAAGATAAAATAGCTGTCAATGAAAAGTTGTTGTTTCTTTGGCGGGGGAGGGTGCGGGAACCTGGGGATTGAACTCAGGGGCACTCAGCCAATGAGCCAAATCCCCAGTTGTGTGTTATATTTTACTTAGAAATGGGTCTCAGAGTTAGTTAGCACCTTTTGTGGGTAGATAGCACCATGCTATGCCCTTAAGGTGGCAACTAGCCACTGTGTGTAAATGGGAAGGGCACAGAGGAAGGAGAAACTATGTGATTGGTTTACTGTTGGTTACACGAAGGTGATCAGCTCATGGACAGAATTCAGGGGCTTACGTGCCTTGCCACATGGACAGCTGTTGCCTGCGTGCATTGTCTCTAATTGGCCGAATGGCCCTATAAGTTGAATGCTTGTTCAGCAAATATACGAGTACTTGCCTTGACTTGACTCCCTGGTGTGTCTGATTGTCCTGCGGCAGCAGAGGGCTGGGAACGGGCAACCAGTTGGCTCCAACTCTTCCCAACTTCCACTGCTAGGTGAATGTGGGGGTGCCCCTTCGACCCACTGGCTTGGGACGGACCCCAACCCCCGCACCTTTCTTTAACTGAGGCTGACTTTGAACTTATGATCCTCCTGCCTCAGCCTCCCAAGCTGCTGGAATTACAGGCATGCACCACCATGCCTGGCAATGAAAAGTTTTATATCCAGAAAAATTATCCTTTAAATAAACAGCCAAAATAAAGACAATGAAGATGAAAGACAGTGAAGAGCATTCATGGCCAAAAACTGTAAGCTATAAAAAATATTAAAGGAAGATCTTCAGCTAAAGGAAAATAATACTGGAAGAAAACTTGGATCTTTAGAAGAGAATGAAGAGCATTAGAAATGATGAACATCTGAGTAAATATAAAAGACACTTGCTTCTTTTCATTTCTTTAAGCATACAGTTTAAGGTTATGTTTTACCTGTGGAACAGAGAAGATGAGAGGGATAGGGGAAATACTACAGAATGAAACAGACCAAATTAGGTTGTACACATGTATGAGTATGTAACGATGAATCCCACTGATATATATAATTATAATCTACCAATAAAAATTAAAAATTTTTAAACTGGAATTTATAATGCATGCAGATGCATTATATATAAAAATTACAGAACAAAAAGTGGCAAGTGGCAAATGAACCTATAGAGTTGCAAAGTTTCCATAATTTACTTTAAGTAACACAATATTAACACTAATTAAAGTGTGTAAATTAAAGTTGTACATAGCAATCCCTAGAGTAACCCCTAAAAATTACAACATAAAAATATAGAACACATATATGTGATAAAAATATTTACAAAAATATTTAACAAAAGAGCATAGATAAAAAGGCAATGTATAAAACAGAATTCTAAAAATCTAAAAACATTCCAGAGTAATTATATAATCCAGAGTAATTATATATATTTTATTATGTCATAATCCAAAGAAAGAGGAATGATAAACAGAAGTGAGGAAAAGGAAACAAAATTTTAGATGGTAGATCTAAAACTACATCCAACAATAATTACATTAAATATAAGTGGATTAATAATTCTAATTAAGAAATAGAGGTAACCACAAAAATTTAAAATTAGTAAGACCCTATTCTATACTATGTGAGATGCATTTTTAAATAAAGAAACTGGAATAACTTAAAAAGAAACATCACTGAAACAGTAGGTATACCAAAGTTAGAGTAGCTCTTATAGCAACTTTATTTATAATAGTTAAAATTAGAAAGCCAACATCTGTAAACAGAAAGTGTATAGGCAAATCAAGATACATCCGTACAATGGTGTACTACTTGGCAATTATAAGTAATTATTAAAATATACAACAGCATGGATTTATCCCAAAAGTATTATGCAGAGTAAAAGAAGCTTTACACAACACAGTATATACCATTCAATTCTATTTATATTTAATTCTCAAGCAGGCAATACTAATCTCTGGTGGAAAATATCAGAAACACAGTTGGTTCTCAGTGGACTGGGGCAAGAATTGCCTGAGAAAGAGCAACAGGAATGATATTTCTGAAATGATGATATTCTACAACTTTTTCATGTTTGAAGTTTTTCTTACTGAAAGTTGAAAAAATACATATTAAAATAAAAGGAGAAGGAAAGAGGGGCAGAGGTACACAAAGGGTTCAACTATGTCTGCTTTATTTCTTAAAATGAGAGACAGAATGGTCTGAAAACATGACTCTAAAGACCAGAATATAGTATACACAGGTATTAATTGCATTGTTCTCTTCTCTTTTTTCATACTTTGTGGCTTGAAATATTTCACACTATAATTTTTATATTAAATAAAATTGAATGAAATGCAACACAGAAGAATACAAAAGGCAATGGACTGAGTCACAGGTAGTGACAATTCATCTTTGCTCAGTCATTAACTGATTAGACAAAAATCTCTATGGGCCCCATTTTTCTCATTTGTAAGATACTAGGAATGAACCATGTGATATATATGCATTTTCATCTTTATAGTTCTATAAACCTAAAATAGGCAAAAATTTTTAAAAATTGCAATTTCAGGAAATGCAACCTAAGAAAATGCTGTAGTTGAGAAAAATATTTAAATATATTGTTTGTCTAATCATACAAGTGCTCAGTGAAAATTTTTGTGTACAGAGAATTATAACTTTTATGTTTTTACTCAACATAAACTCAATAAAGTAATATATAAAAATACATATATATCACTGAGGATACCAAGGTCCAAAAAAGAAAGGCAACAAACTTAAGTTTTTAAGATCCGACTTCTAATTTTTATTTTTTAAGTAACTTATGTACTTTGGAAATCCATTCTGAGCCTTATTTTTCATACCTATAATATGGGAATATGAAAGTCAATGACCTTTAAAATTACTGCCAGTTCTAAGATTCTGATTAGAATTATATTTGGGTTAAATGTCAATGAATGTGTATCACTAAACTTTCATCCATCCTCCCATATCATTCTCACCTGTAGCTATACATAACACTATGAGCAAAATTAAAAATTTACTCTATAAAATCTTTGCTGAATAGTGTGACTTTCTGAGAGCCAAAGCATGTAATTATCAATCACTACCAGACAGCCATTCAAAATTAGTGTTGCTAATGGCAGCATGCAGTGTACAAATTTATCTTGAAAATCTACTGGGACTAAAATTTTCAATGTATCAAATTTTCAAACGTGAAGCATTCCTGGAGATCAAATCACATGCTGCCACACTACCTATTACAGCAGCACTTCTTGGGTACTAACATCATATCTCAATAGTACACATAAGTAGCACACATATATCATTTTATCAAAGCAAAACTGGAGTGAAAAAAAACAAGCAGATGCATAGATGTATTTAGTTCCAGTGCTTAACTGTTACTTGGTAATTCCCTGTTCCTTTAAAGAATTTACTCTACTGAGCTTGAAACATTCATTTTGCTTATCAACTGAGTTGGACATTTAAAAACTACATCTCTGACCAAAAGATAAAACTTCTATCCTGTTTTTTGGAAGAGGGGAAGGGGGATAGGAGGAGATTTTTATCCTTGAAATTTCTATAATCTTCAGATCTTATCTCTATAACTTGTGTAATACATCTTTACAACTATGATTCTTTAGGAAAATATGCCTAAAAAGTAACAACTACTATTACTTCTTAATAAAACTGGAGGAACATCATGCTAAGTGAAATAAGACAGACCCAGAAAGTCAGTGATTGACGTTTTCTCTCATATGTAAAAGCTAGACCAAATTATGTGGGGGGAAAAGACAAGGGGATCCCTTGAAAATAGAAGAGATCAGTGTAGTAGAGAAAGGGAATTGAGAGGGAGGAAGAAGGGCTAGGGAAAAGGAGGAAAGGTGAAATGAAACTGACCAAACTATCCATATATGTACATATATGAATATACCACAATGAATTTCACCTTTATGTATACCTATAATGCACTCGTTTGAAAATACTATAAATAAATAGCAAAAAAGATCAGAAAGATAGAGGAATGGAAACTGGAAGGTAGGAGATAAAGGAGGGGGAAAACACTGGGGACTGAATTGGAGCAAATTATATTTCATGCTTGCATAATTATGTCAAAAAGAACCCCATATGCTGTATAACTATAATGTACCAATAATTTTAAAAGAAAGTAAAACAAAAACACTGGCAGCTATTGCTCCTTCATGTGATGCTGTTTTCAATATTTCTTATTTATAGTGGACATCTTATTTTAAGTAAAACATTAATTAATATTATGGTTTGGATATGATTTCTTTTTCTTTGCAAAACTTGTTGAAATTTGGTCCCCATTGTAACAGTACAGAGAGCTGTGTCTTTTAAGGGATGATTAGACATTAAAAGGGATTGATGCATTTCTTCCAGAAATGGATTCATTCTCATTAGTGTGGGTTAGTTATCTCAAAAATAGATTATTATAAAGCAGGGTCATCCCTTGTGTTTTGTCTCTTTCACATGTGCTTAGTTGCCTTTCCATTTTTCTGTCACATTATAGTGTAGCATGAGGCACTTGTCCCATGCAATTTCCCAATTTTAGACGTTCAGCCTCAAGAATTATGAGTCCAAACAAATCCCTATTCCTTATAAATTACCTAGTCTCAGGTATGATATTATAGCAACAAAAAACAGACTAAGATAGGTGGTAAATCCCACCTTGTAGGACAACATTTAGCCTGAAAAACAGGTCTTTCAGAATTTTTAATAATTTGAAAATTTAATAATTTTTACCTACTTTCTAAAAATTTGAAAAGTATGTTCATTAAAAAATGCATGTGCTTTGAAAATAAACCTGTATTGCAGTTTTTGCTTTATAGATTAAGAGCAATTTCTATTTTCTCCTTAATCATTACCACCTTCTTTAGTTCCTCTTCCTTTCTTCTTACTGTATTTTCTTCTTTTTTATACCTAACGTATATTGATTTTCAATGTTCCAATATAATTAACACTTGTTTTCCCCAATGGAGTCTAATAGGAAATGTGCCCTGTTGAAGTCTGTCATGCAAAAGTGATTTCCAAGGAAAGCTAAAGAGGAATACAAAGATCTGAAGAAACAATTTTTTTTCCTACCATGTGTCAAAAGGAACATGACATCTAGAAGAAAACATATTTATTTTTATGGTTTAACTACTTATGCAAGAGTTTGAACCAGAATCCCTCATGTTGAAGGAAACCAATATACCATAGAGCAGAGCCACTTTTTGTTTTTAAGAATTAATGTTTCAGATTAATTGTAAAGTTTGCTTATCTATTTTATATTATAGTTGTATATAAGCTAAGAAACCAAAGATCTATGAAGAATTAATGATGAGATGACTACATGAAATAGATAATGGTAGGCAAGAATAGAGGGAGCTTCAGGATTTTAGCTTAATTTTCTGCATGCCTATCACTAATTAGTTTAAAGGCATATCCAAAAGAAATGATGGTAATGATAATAATAATAATAATAATAACAACTGTATGTGCCTCTTTATCACTGATTTTAAATCCCAAGAGAGACATTAATAGTTTAATAGCTTAATAGTAAACTTTAAGTAAAATGGCCCAGGGAAAAATAACTTTGTTATTATTGCTGCTGCTGTTTTCAAGGAGCAGACACAGCCAAATGAATTGACTCTCCTAGAATCACTCTGTAAAAGTGTAAAAACAAAATGATTAATATTTCTATGGCTTATATTTCTCTGAGAAAGAAGAAAAGACAACAAATTCCCTATCTTTCTCATATAGTTAAAATCTGGGGACTGTGGTGGGAGTGAGGGGGCACTGGAAACCAGCACGAAGACTGTTTTCTAAGAATATTCTAAAAGTCACAAGATTTCTATATTACCCAGGGAAGAAGTGAAACTATTGTTTATCTCCTATCTCCCATTTCTCACAGACATGGCCACTTTAAAAAGGGAAATTATGATTCTTTTACTATGTCAGTGTGTAGGAGATCAGTTCCATTATCCCACACAGAGCTTTTCTGAACAAAAAGGAGGGGAGAGGAGGGAGGTACAGGAGCAAGGAGACAGAGGGAATGGGACTTTAATATAACCAAAGGTCTGTGAATACAGGAAAAGCCTCAAAGGAAGACTGCTAATCAAAATAATTGGACTTGGAAATTACTTTCCTGAGAAAAGTTGCCAGATCCCATCCACACGGGTAAAAAAAACATACTAAACAAAAATGTGGATCCTTATAAGTTACATGGCCTAATTACGGAAAAATAGCTACCAATGAGTAGATGTGCTTTCCAGCTTATTATGGAGACAGAATTTGCTGGGAGGTTTTTTAAAATTTTTTATCATAATACTGGATTCATAATTCTTTCAGTAGATATCCTTCTCCTCCTCTCTGACTCTTTCACAAACATATTCAAAAGAGAAGCACACCATATGAAGTGATCTTAAATTATGAGCCTTAAAAATAATTTTAAAAATAAACAAATAAGGCCATTCTTAGAGAAATACAGAACCAAAAAAATAGACTATCTAAAATGTTGTATCTCTATATTTTAAAGTGAAACTATGCTCAATACTAATGACAACAGGCTAAATAGGAACACTAGAGTGATTACATTCAAATTAAATTGTCAATGAAAAAAAATTTCCTTAATGTCATAAAATGCTATTTTCCAAATATAAGTATATATTTCCCTGGTAAAAACTGTGCCTTATAAACAATTACTTTTCAGAAACATGATTTTTTTCTTCTATTAGTACAATATAGCTGTACATTATAGTTGGGTTTATTTTGACATAATCACATATGCAATTATATGTAGAATTTACTTAATTTCAGTTCCTGGTTCCCTCTCTCCACTTATTCCCCATTCTCTACTCTACTAATCTTCCTTCTACTCATTTATTTATTTATTTATTTATTTATGGGGTTTTGTTGTTGTTGTTGTTGTTGTTTTTGGGTACTGGGTATTAAACTCAGGAGTACTTGATCACTGAGCAACAACCCCAGCCCTTTTTTGTGTGTTTTATGTAGAGACAGGTTCTCAGTGAGTTGTTTAGCACCTCACCATTGCTAAGGCTGGCTTTGAACTCAAGATTCTCCTGTTTCACCCTCCCAAAATATTGGGATTACAGGCATGCACCACCGCGCCTGGCTTCATTTATTTATTTTTAATTGGTGCTTTATAGATAAACCTAAAGACAGAATTCACTGTTGTGTATTTATATATGCATATAGTATTTTTTGCCAAATTCAGCCCATGTTTCTTCCCCTTTCCTGTCCCTGCTCCCTTGGTGGTCAACCTCCTTCTTCTACTCCACTAACCTTCCCCTCTGTGTTTATATCTGACCCACCCCCATTTTTTTCCCCTTACTTTGTCCTAATTTCTGCATATGACACAAAAATTCTATCCTTGACATTTCTGAGTCTGACTTATTTCACTTAGCATGTTCTCCAGTTTCATCCATTTACCAGAAAACCCCATAATTTCATTCTTCTTTATGGCTGAGTAAAATTTCATTGTGTAGACCACATTTTCTTAATTTGTTCATCTACTAATGGGCACCTGAGCTAGTTCTATATCTTGGCTATTGTGAGTTGCCTTGCTTATGAACATTGATTTAACCGTATCACTACACTATGCTAATTTTAATTCTTTTGGATAAATAATGAGGAGTGGAATAGCTGGTCATTTGGTGATTCCACTCCTAGTTTTTTGAGGAACCTCCTTACTGCTTTCCAGAGTGGTTGTACTAATTTCCAGTCCTGCCAACAATGTATGAGTGTACCCTTTTCTGCACATCCTCACCAGCATTTATTATTGCTTGTATTCTTGATAATTTCTATTCTAACTAAAATGAGATGAAATCTTAGTGTAGCTTTAATTTGCATTTTCCTGATTGCTAGTATTATTGAACATTTTTTGACATATCTGTTGGCCATTTGTGAGAAATATGCTCTTAATAGTTACTGTTGATAGGAAATGTGTTTAAAAATTTTAAGGTATGTGAGTTACACTCCAAAAATAAAGTTTAAAAGCTAAACACGTTGTAAAAGATAAAAGACTCATGATTGAAAAATTAAGCAAACAAAATCCTCCATGTGGACAAACAGAATCACTAATTACAAAATTCTCTCAATTCTTATTGTATTTCTAGCCTCAGCCCCACTGACCCAAGAAGCATGTAGCTTTGGCTCTCAATTAGCAACAAAGAAAAAGTAGAATAATTTTCAGCTTCTTGACAGCAAGCAGATCTTGAACCCACCGCTAATCAATACAAATTAAAAGCTGCATTCTTAGAAATGTCACATGTATGGAGCTACCTAAATTTTATGGAATCCTGGTATTTCTTTAGCCTCTGTGACATCAACCCCTCCTGGTGAACACTGGCAGGACTTTTCATCAAACACATAACTAGTTTGTCAATGTTGATTTTCAGAGAAAGATTATAAGTTTAATGAAAGCAGGGCTATGGTTCTTGCACACTACTGTTTTCAACTTGCAGCAGTGTTTAATACTAAGTGGATGACTGCTGGATACACGATAACCTTTGACTTGCTTTCACTGACTTTTGCTTTTCAAAATCCTATGTAATCTACTAGTTTTCATTATATTAATGTGTGTTTACCATAGGCTAAAGAATTACACAATCTACAACCAGTTTTCATTGTACTAATGTGTATGTTTGGCATAGACTTGTGAATACATTTCCCAAATTATACAGTGTCTTCTCTGTGAAGACCAGAAGGTAAATTTCCCATGAGCCTGTGTACCTTGAACTAGCTGTACATCTCCCGAGGAACCTGTTTATGCACTAGATGCTGAACCTATATTTTGGAATTAATTGTCTCCATATTTGTGTTGGCTGCAAGAGAGCTGAGGACTAAACCTGCAACCCACCTCTAACTAGTACCTAAGGCTTCACAGAGGGAGTTTAGATCTCTACTTACACTTTGTGCTACAATATTCCCTCCTCCTCTGGCTTTCCCTCAGCTTCATTTCCCTTACTTAGTTTTAAATTTATTTTATGTATCTTTGTAAGTCAGCTTAATTTCTTTTTGAAACAAGGCAGGGCATAAATAAATTGATTTTTTTCTTTCCTTCATGATAGAAGTTATTAACTTTGCTGAAGAGGAGAAGGGGCAAGGAAGACAAAATATAGAGTTTGGCAATGTATGGCTGATTTTAAGAGACCTCGGGGATATCTTGTGAAGACAAAATACTATTTCTAACCCACATTGTATAGTTTTAGTTTTATGTACACACAAGGCAATTGCACCATGTCAATCTTTTTTACTGTTATATCCATTATGTTAATGCTACAAAATTTTTTAAAATAAAGAATCAAAGGAATGTGACTGAACCAGAAAAAGCTTCAATTTTCTTATGGTAGGAACATTAGAAATAAAGAAAATCCATGAATTGCAAAAATATATGAAACCCACTGGTACCAAGTGGACAGAATGGCCTTTCACTCTTGAATTATGTTTCGAGATACAGATTTCCTCTCCCTCCATCTTCCTACACTTCACATAGAAAATTATTAATTTTTTATGAGGGGTAGATTCTCAGGAGACAGACAAATAGACCAATACTAGGTAAGAGCAAATTATCACAATTTTTAGGAACTAATATTTGAATTATATAGTTTATTCAGAAATTCATGTGTATCATAATGTGACAAAATTATGATATTGTCAATCAGCATATTGAATATTTTTGTGTGTGCTACTACCACCCCTACAGCTGTATAACATGCACATTTAACTGATAGAAGAAACAATGGCAAAGGAGACATACATATACACACACACATACAGAGTCATTTGCCCCCAAATACAGAATTTTCTCTACCACAAGAATCATGGCTCTTTCTGCTCCAGGTTCAGGCGGAAAACTACTATCTATTTTAGCATTTAAATTTGAATTTCATATGTATTTATAAATGCAGTTATCATTACCATTGTTATCCTATCACTCTCCATGATGGCTGTCTTTCATTCACCTACAAAGTGAACCTGGCTATAAATGCTTTGTCATGAAACTGCTATTCAAACAATAAAACGGGTTATAATGGTTCTAAAAATAATTTATCTCCAAGGTTGCCACATAGACTAGTAGCATGCAGACTGAGGGACACAAAACACCTCCAGCCACATGCTTACTATTTTCTGGATTCTTCTACTACATCTGTAGACACAGCTGCATGGTTTCAAAGACAATTCAGATATCATCACAAGGCTGTGATATCCAGAACCTTTTTAGCATCAGATTTTAAAAAACACTGGTTATTTTTAGCAACATTATCATTATAGTATTTAAGACACATGGAATAAATTGTTTACAGAGTTTGTATCTTTCAAAGAGAAAGTTATGTTTTTAAGTTCTTAGTTTGGAGGCAGCTATATAAATATGTAGTGCACTTATATATAACATATATATGAATATCATACAATATGGATATCACATACAAATATATATTAATATGTACAATCATATAAACACATACATATATTACACACATATCCTACATATACATACATAATAAACATATATCATATACATACATACACATATATACCATATGTATATAAAAACATACACATAAACATGCACACATATATGAATCTTTACACTGAAAATGCTTTTGTTGGCATCAGGACTTGTTGTGCACTGCCACCCAGGGGCTATCTACAACATTTTAACAATCTATCTTGCCAAAAAACATTCAGAGTCATTAACAAATGCATCCTCAACTGTCCTTCATGGTAACTGTTACCATTCCCATTGCATTTCATGTAGTTTTGATATTTCTCATAGCATAAATGCACATTTCAAAAAAAGCCAGAGAAAAGAATGCCAAACAAGCAAAGGACCACCTAGATGAAAACAAATAAGTTATACTGACAAAATTTACAAAAAGGAATACAAAGTGGGGAAAGAGGAAAAGGAGGGGTTTATTGGGTTTCATGCCCACTGCTCCAGGTAAATATTCCCTCTTGTAACAATAAAGACAAATAAAGTACAAAGAAAGGATAAAGCAGAAGATTACAGACCTGGCCAGTGTTTGATAAATGGCACTCTACTTCACTTTGCTTATTGTGTACTTCATACCTCACTCCTGAATATGGAAGAGAATTTTATTAAAGATTTAGCCACGGTGGTGGTGGTGACTGGCTCACAGTAATTTTCCTACAAAGTAGTTTAATCTATCACAGGGCAGACAGTGCACCTTCTTACCATGTATCATATCTGTCTATTGAGTAAGTGCTATCCAAATCCAATTTCATTTCATTTTTGGAACCTGTGATGCATATTCAAGATACACTTTTGTTTTGTCTTTGCCCTAAATTGGGTGCTGTACAGATGGAAGAAAAAAAATGTACTAATAAAAAGGAAATCTGCACTCTATGTTTTCTATACTGTTCTGATCATTTTTTACATTTTACAAAAATAAGTTGCAAAGTTTTAATGGCAGATATTATCAGTCACATGTGGAGTCCCCAAGAGCTCCAATGTTTATGGATATGAATATGAAGCACTGCATCACTGATTATGAATGAACTTAGAAAACCATTACAGTCAAGTTTCAGTTTTGAGCTTTGTGGAGTACATAGGGGTGTTCCATTCAATAATGGGATGACTTGTACAATAATAAGGAAACCATTTCAACCAAAATCATTCAGCAGTTCATTATGTGATAAAATGTAAATCCAGAAGTGTCATAAGCAAGGTATCTTCAGAGTGCTCTGCTATGGAATCACAGAAATTAGAAAAGCCCTGTGAAGTCATTCACTTCATCTGTCCCTGGTAACAAAGTGTTCTCAGCAAAATATTTTCAAATATAGAGTCCATGCTCCCATCACGAGATTATATTATTTCTCCTTCTATGACATTACTTTTTTCCACTGTGATGAATTGTTTTCTAACCTAATTGTTTCACTTAAATATTATTAGTCTTTTTGCAACAAATAAGTAATTCTACCTATATATTGTTATATTCTTCTTATATCCTCTTTAAAATTGATCTTACATATTTTTTAAAATTATAAGGCTAAATAGAGTCCTTTTGGCTAATAAAATTTACATTTTAGAAACACAAACTATTATTGTCTGATAGTCCCATGAGGAACCCAGAAATCCCAGACACAGTCAATTCCAATATACCAAAAATTTAAAAGGTATGCTTACCTGGTCAATTTCCAAGTTGTTTCCACTCTTGGCAAATGAATTATAAGTACCATTTGTCTGACTGCAAATATAAACATAAGATTTTGGAAAAATTAAAAGTAGATTTTTTATTAGGAAAATTTGAGTACCCCTTCAACTTTATCCAAATTCTTCGATTTACATATGAGAAAATAATTGAATCCCAGAAAGCAATTTGTCTATGTGGCCAAATGACTGTATTAATTTACAATTAGAAGTGTATTACTTTTAAGCCTAAAAGATCTAGATTCACATCCTCCCTCTACAGTTAATTAATTCTGTCACTTTTGGTAAATCATTAGCCTTCTGAGCCTCAGTTAGTTGTCTGTAAAATGGAAAGAACAATACTTGGCATACAAGTTTGTTACAGGAATCAAATTCAAAATGCTATTAACACAATGCCTGGTACAGAGTAATTGTTCAGTAAATGATACCAGTTATTCACAAAAAACAGCTTAAAAAACCATTGTTTAAGATTTCCTAAGCACATTTATTAATGCCACCTATCATCTCTCCTTCACTTATCTAAGTGTTATTCATCAATACTTATAATAAGGGCAAAAATAAGCTTTTGTCTAAAACCAAGTACAAGGTATTCACTCATCAATTACAACTAAGGATGTTTAAAAAGGTGTAACATAACAAAATGAAAAATTTAGCCCAGTTTGGGGGTAAGAGACACATAATAAATTAGTATCGTTGCAGAGAACTTAAAGTTTTTAATCAGTGTCCTAACACATATTGAAAATAAAATGTTTAAATACTTCTAACATAAATTAAAACTAAAACATTGTTTTTATATGTATTTTTGGGTTTTCAAAAATCATTTTTTTCATATTATAAAAGTAATACATGTGGTAAAGAAAATTTTCCAGTGCAAAAAAAGAAAAAAGTCATTAATGATTTTATTCTCCAGAAATAATTGCTTTTAACATTTTGACTAAAATCTTTAAATATATATTTTCCAATTATTTAATATAATATTGAGTTCATCATATATGAAATAGGCTATACACTGTTTTATATTCTAACTTCTTTTCCAATGATAAATGTTGAGCATTTATCCATTGTATATTCTTTTATTTTTTATTTGTTATTTTTATATATACATGACAATAGAGTGTATTCTAATATATTATACATACATGGAATATAACTTTTTCTAATTAAGATCCTATCTTGAAAAGATGCTTTTAAAGTATCATGTCACCAGGATGAGTCAGTATTTTATTTAACTCCCATTCTATTGTAAAACATTTTGCTGTTCTCATAACACTGTAATAAGCATCCTTTGGTTCTATAAATTCTTTTCAATTAGAATTTTCTATCAAGCATTAAACTTAAAACTCCTTGAAGCCACAGCTTTTATCCAACCTGAATTTGATTTCATTTGCTGCCAGCATGGTGTCACTATTCAATAAGAACCACTCTAAGAGGATAGGGTTGTAGCTCAATGGTAGAGTGTTTACCTAGCACATGTGAGACAATGTGTTCAATACTTAGCACTACATAAAAATAAATAAAATAAAGGTATATATATAAAAAAACTACCCTAAGAAATATGTTCCTATTAATTAACATTCAATAAAGGCATTTTCCTTTACAGACAGTAGGAAGATAATTCACAATCTGTAATTCACACTACTCCAATTTCCTTATATTGCCATAATAAATTTTAACAGAACATTTTAAAAATACTGCTAAATATGGCCCCCTCTGTCTGAAAGTTTCCTCTATAAACCATGGACCTTCTTAAATAGCAATACATTCAAGATACATCTGTAAATTCACTTTTTTTGTTAGCCACTATAGTGACTATAGTGCCTAGATGACTCTAAAATGAGCTAAGGTTAGTAACCAGAAAAACAGCCCTATTTCTTATAGATAGAAAAAATACCCATATATTTTAAATGCCACCTTTTAAAACTACAAAGCAACATAAGTATTTTATATTCAAAGAACAAATTTGAAGGATTTAAATTTGTAATCGTGACAGAGAAAACTGAATTAATAATTAAAATAATTTGGTATCTGACATATGCTACCTGCATGGTACTTAAAAGCTTCCTGTGTAAAGACTGATCTGAGAGTAATTTTGAAGTCATTATAATAATAAAAAGGAAAGCACCAAATTACATCATGGTGAAACAAAAGAACAATCAGAAAGTTGACTATTTCAAGAATGATCAAAATGGTCAAAATACACTTTTTGAAAAAATATTATATAGAAAGAGTTTCTTTTAAAAAAGTGTGTGCTTATACATGTTAAACTAATATTATAAATATTTTCTCTTTTCACTACCTTTAAATTCCTACTAGTCTGATCTTCCAAAGTAACTGGCAACAAAGAGTTTTATTTTTAATACTGTTTCATTTATTCTCAAAGCACAATATTTATAAGGCATAGCACCAGTTATAACCGAAGACAGTACCTTCTGGAAACCATGAATCTTTTATCGGATCTCTTAAGATGCATTCACTAGTACAAAAACCTCTAATCAAAAGTGAACTTTAAGAAGATCTATTTAACTATAGTTATATGAGGTGATTTTGGAAATTTTTAAAAGCAAGTTTATATTCACACTTCCAATAAAATCTTCTACTAGGGTCAGTAACAATTAAATAGTCAGATCAGGACCATTTTATACTTTGCACAAGACTGTACCTACTACCACACAGCGCCACCTGGCAGCAGAATTTAAAACTGTGTCACTATGGCCTCCTGAGAATACAGTCACTAATTGGTACTGTACTCTGTTCTCTTGAATCACCCCAACTGATGCTGACCTCATTTTACTCATTATAAATGGACATATTCACATACGAACTTTGAAAATCCTGGGTTTTTCTCACTTTTTTGTTATTTCTACTTTTTAAGCATTTTAATTTAGAGCAGTACATTTTTAAACATCTCCACTGTAGCTGATCACAACTGATAATAATGAATGCTATCTACAATTTTCAAAAATAATTTGTCATCAATTTTCATGAAGATTATCACAAGTTAATTTACAACAGTGACATGAAAAAAAATCCAGTGTTCAGTAGCGTACAGCTGTTGGCCTCCTTGAAAAAGGAGTTACAACATAAATAATAACATCATTACTTTGATTATTATTTGATTACTATTTTCATTTATAAGTTTGTCCACATATAAACATGTCTTTATGTTCTGTTTATATATCTAAATACACAATTTGCCCATATTAATTAATTAATTAATAAGAAATAAATCTTATTCAATCCTTTTGGCCTTTCTCATCACAATGAGTTGCTTTAACCCGGACCAAACCCTGACCAAAGGCAGTTATTTCCTTTGACTGAAAAGGAAATTTTTATTATATACTGTTTCTTAGTCCCAAATAATTATCTTTTATCATCCCATTTCTTCATAACTGCACAAATAAAAAAGATGAAGGGAAAAAAACTGATGATGATTGTCTGCAGATTTTCAGTACCACTGAGATTCCAAAAATAATACAATAAATTCAATGAGAAAATTGCAAAGCTGGGTTCATATTCATATTTAGCTAACTAGATGGTTCTGATTGAAAAAGTTAGTAACCCTCTCAGTATAACATTATAGCTTTCCTGACCATAAACAAGCAAATTAATTATAACAAAGATTATTAGGTTTAATAATATTCCTAAGTTATGGAGCAATTGTCACTTAAAAATTCAAAGAAGTATTAGCTTTGTTTTGTGCTTTCTAGTTTTTCTCCTTAAGTCTTTCAAAAATAAAAATTCATATTAGAATCAAAATACAGCTTCAATATTAAAGATTTCAAAAGTATCCAGTAAAAATATTATAGGGTAGATATATAACACACACCAGATTAGACAGCCAAAGAAAAATCTCTCTGTATTTTCCTTTAGGTCCTAAATAGGAGTACATGAGAGGCAGAAAAAAAAATGTTATAAAAAGGACATACTTATTGGAAAATGGCTTAAAATCACTTTTTGTTGATGCACTTCTCTTCTTTCCTCAAAGCTCAGGGTTGAAATTGCAGTCATCACATGGACAAAAAAGAAAAATGAAAGTCATATTTTTCCCACTCTTCCCCTCTGTATGTGCTTTCTTATGTTGGTGGAGTGTCTTCCCAGCTGATGCTGAAGATGAGCATTTCAATTCAAAATTGGGCTGATGGTAAAGGAGGGGTATTGCAGGGAAGTGAAAAGATACCTTATTCAGAAATACCTGTGGCATCATTCTCACATTTAACCTAACTGAACAGCATACCACACCTGAAACTCAGTCTACAAGATTACCCTTAGAGACTGCGTTAAGCTGAAAGACCCCAGGTTTCCATTCTTCCATATGTGGAAGAACAATCTTTGCACTTTTCCAGGATGTCTGTCAGTCTTTGCTGGATCATCATTGTTTAACACACACAAAGGTAGAAATAGACATAAAGATATAAATAGAATACAAGGAATTTGTAATGAACACCACTTTGGCCTCACTTTATCTTTTTACTGCAAGTTTTGCTGTGGAAGCCAGTTGTTCTCAGGTGTGACCAAGAAAACCTTTACCTCAAGGCTACAATGTGTCTCTACCAAGAGCTGCTACCCAATTTATGGAGTCCAGTAAAAAAATGAGAACACAAAATCTCCAGTTCATAAACAATTTTGAATTTCAAAACAGCAAGAGCACAGAATTAAATCAAGTATTAGAACCTTCAAAATCTGTGCCCTGGTTGGGTGCACAGGTCAACAACACCCATGAAGACAGCCCTGTTCTCTTGATTTCTGCACTTCAATTTCTCTACTGCAACCCTATGATGACATCTTTGCAATGAAACCTAGAAATGTGCAAGCAAACAGATATGAAGGAACTCTTGAGCAGTAGGGGTCAGAAGTTAGTAAGTAAATGCTCCCTTCTTCCATCCTTTGGATGCACAATTCTGAACCATATCTTACAGGGCACCTCAGAGGCACTCAATTTGATAATACACACATAGATCATCATTCTCTCCTTGTTTGAGTTGTTCTCTCAGTTGCTTATCCCCATTGCTTAGTATCACCACCCAAAATAAATGGACAGCAAAAAAAAAAAAAAAAAAAAAAAAAAAAAAAAAAAAAAAAAAAAGCCTTAATCTCAGGATCTGCTTTGGAGCAAGAGCTAGGCTAAAACAGAAGAAAGGACAAGTTGGATGGATGAGGGGTTGGAAGGAGAATATAAGAATACAGAACAGTGAGAAAGTTATAGCAATAGTTACTAGGAGATGGAAAAAAGATGATTTCAGAAATTAGAAAGCTAGATTAAAAGGACTGAGTAACAGAGTTGATGGAGAAGATTTAAAGAGAATCAAAATATAACTGGAAGATGTTTTCTTCAAATGAGAAATGATTGGGGACAACACCGACCAATCACAAAATTGGTTTTAGATCTGCTGGACTTTGCATGCTTCTAGGGTGATCTCTTAGTGAAAATGTATCAGCAGTCAGTTACACTTGATTCTGATGTCAGCAAACAAATCTAGGTAAAGGCACAGTGATGAATATAACAATAAATGCACAATTAAACAGTTATTGAGTACAGAAATAGAGTTGGAGGAAATGTTCACAAAAATTATCATAATGACATCCATTCTTCATTTTTACTACTTAAGCTCCTGCTGGCAACCTATTATGCTTTAAAATACTTCTGTAAGAATTATAAATACAATAGATAGAAAAATGAGATCAACTAATTATTATACTGAATGATTTTAGTGTGAAATGTTTCCAAAATCAATATTTAAAAATCTCAAGGTTATTATATTCATTTTTTGCCATTATCCTATCTCTTCAAATGACATAATCTACTTGAGAAATTGAATAAATTCAAACTTTTATTAGGAAACTAAAACATTAATACTACTAAACTCTGGGGAACTGCCGAAGTAGTAAGCTTCCAAATGTTTGCCATCTGACCCCAGATATTTAGCCAAGAATTAGGAAAAAATTTTTCTTTAAGTAACATTTACTGTAAAACTCATGCAATCTTTCATTTCTACAGGAAATAGATAGCCATTTGGTTTTAAGGTGAGATCTTGAAAACAGCTATACCTATAATCATCAAATTTGGCTTTATTAATCTGTCATGATTAGAATTAAAGTCTACCTGAATATTTGGTATTCAGATTGATTTCCATCTGGACTTTATTACTCACAAGTCCATCCTCTTTAAAATTATGTCTTTGAGATGACATGCACTTTCAGAGTTGCCAGGCTTTCTTGAGGGTAGAACTGGCTACATGAATCACAAAGAAGTGACACTGGCTTATATATAATGTACTTGATCTTCCTAACAGCCAATATTTGTGACCTTTTAGAAGTGGCCAAAGCTAAACAAGAAACCTAAACTGTAAAGATCAAGAAGAAACCCACACTGAGAATAGTCCTAAACTAGGACAAGTACTTGGGAAAACTTGCCCCAGAGGCTGTAAAACTCAAAATATCATGGAATTCTGAGAAAACAGATTTTAAAATGAGAGAGAGTAAAACCTTAATTTAAAAAATACCAAAGAGAATGATAAATTGGACATCAAATTTTAAAATATCAAAATGATAAACATTATATGCAATGTGTAAAAATGGCAGAAAAAGGAAGGAAATAAAAATCCTGAAGTAGGCACTTTAAAATACTTTTTAAATTGAAAAAACACTAAGCCATGTTTAATTACATGCAAAAATACCACTACATCCCAATTGTTCTATCCACTTGATTGGGCAATGGGAAGACTGTTCCTAGTCCCAAGGGCAAAGACAATTTTTTTTCAAATATTTAACTTCTAAAAATATTTAACTTAGAAACTGTGTGTGTATCCTAAGTCAAAAGAATGATTTCACAACATCCTCTGAAAGTAGATTTCTTGAGACACCTGTAGCAAGGTTTTTCAAGGAGTCACATACACAGGTTCAAATGTTCAAATCTATCTACCATTAGCATAGCCACAAATCTTCTACAAGACTAAAGACAATCAACTAAACCATTTATACCCTTGTGAATTAATTCAATACATAAATTTTTGCTCAAAAGCTTAAAAAACAGTAAAAATCTCAAGTAGCTCAATCTTCATGAGAACATCACTAAATACAGCATGGACTATTTTTTTTATGATTCTTTAAGCCTCTACTACTGAGAATATAGTATGACATGAGCAACAGCAGTAAAACTTTGGATCTTGTTAGAAAATACATACTTTTGACCAGGGCAAACTTAATTCGGAATCTTCATTTTAGCAATACTCTCAATTGACTCATCTGCACATTCAGGTCTATGAAGCACCACTCAAAACTAGCTAAGCTCTGTTCGGTGTGGTGGCGCACACCTGCATGTATCCCAGCATCTGGGGTGGCTGAGACAGGAGGATCACCAGTTCTAAGCCAGCCTCGCAGAGGTAAGGCACTAAGCAACTCAGTGAGACCTGTCTCTAAATAAAATACAAAATAGGGTTGAGGATGCGACTCAGTGGTTGAGTGCCCCTGAATTCAATCCCCAGTGCCAAAAAAAAAAAAACAAAAAAAAAAACTGCCTAATTAAAACTTGATTAAATGAAGTTTGAGCAAGCACTTAAGAATTGTCCAAAACTCACATATAAACCATTAAGCAATTTGTTTTCATAATGCAAGAAAAAAATTAAAGATATAATTTCACACCATTTTCTTTGAAAAGCTAAAATTGTTTAAAAATATTTTTTAAATGTTTAAAATATATTTTATCAATCTTCAATTACAAATAATAAATCATAGGGATATGCAGCAATTAGAGATGAGGTTGCTTAGCAAGTGCAATAATACATCAACTCAAAAGTGAAAAGATAGCATGGCAAATTGTGTGAATCTGCAAAAGAGAAAATGCAGTTCAGATCAATCTTCTCAGACAACTGTCTCGTGCAAAATCATTTTTAGAAACTTAAGCTTTAAAATTCAGGGTGATTTGAATTTCTTTTTACATAATAAAATCATTCCCAAAGAAGTATACACCCTAGATCCACCATTGTCACTTTTAGCAAATTTCATAACTTTTTTTGAACTCAGTTTCTTTACCAGTACAAAGAAGAATTTTAATACCCATTTGGAAGAGACTGGAGATAAATTAAGTAAATAAGGAATTTTTAAGTACAATGCTAAACATATAATTGATAAAAACTGAGTAATATAAATTTTTAATAATATTTATGGTTAATTGGATTTTTGCCAAATATATCTGTCAATGAAAATATTTTAATTCTCAGGAAAACATATCTCAGTAAAAGTTCATAAATAAATACTTTGAATTAAAACAGATTGACAGATAAAAGAAAATGAATCCAAATAAATGAGTTGGTAATAAAAATAAATTCTACCACTGAACACAGCAATTTATATGTGCATTGTTATGTCTATATGCATAATAATGCATATATAAATGTTTGAGGCTATTATTATAATGAATTCTAGGTGTTTGTCAAGTTATTTAATCTTTTTATCATCTTTATTTTATGTATGATGATACTGAGACACAGGTATAACAACATGAAGCCATCATTATAGTGTCACATGGAATGTTTTCACTGCCCTAAAAATCCTCCCCAGTCTTTTCATCCCTCCCTCCCTCCCTGCTAGCACCCAAAACTTGGGCAACCAGTGATCTTTTTCTTTTCTTGATAAGTTTACCTATTCCAAAATGTTCCATATTTGGAATCTTTTTTTATTTGTTCTCTTAATTTATACATGACAGAAGAATCCATTTTCACATAATTATAATAGCATGGAATATATCTTGTTCTAATTCAGTCCCCAGGACCTTCCCTTCCCCTTGCCTCCCCCAAATACCTGCTCCCTTTCCTCTATTACATTTCCTCTAGTTTAAATTTTTTAATTAATTTCTTGTGCATGTACACAATGGTGATATTCACTGTGGTATATTCATATATGTATATATGAAAGTTATGTCAGATTTGTTCAACTGCTTTCCTTTTCCCACTCCTCTTCCCTTGTCTTCATTCCCCATTGTCTACTCCAATGAACTTCTATTCTTTTTTTTTTTTTACATCCTCCCCGCCCCCATTGGTTGGAGATTAGCTTAGACATATCAGAGAAAACATTCAACCTTTAGTTTTTTAGTATTGACTTATTTCACTTAGCATAATAGTCTCCAGATATATCTATTTACTGGCAAATGTCATAAAGTCATTCTTCTTTATGGCTGAGTAACACTCCATTGTGCATATACACCACATTTTCTTTATCCATTTATTTGTTGAAGGGCACCTTGTTTGGCTCCATAGCTTAGATAATGTGAATTCTGCTGCTATAAATATTGATGTGGCTTCATCAGTGTACTATGCTGATTTTAAATCATTGGATATATACCAAGGAGTGGGATAACTGGTCAAATGGTTATCCCATTCCTAGTTTTTTTGGAAGAATCTTCATACTGCTTTCCTGAGTGGTTGCACCAATTTGAGTGTACACTTTCCCCACATCCTCATCAACATTTATTGTTACTTGTATTCTTGATAGTTGCCATTCTGACTGGAGTGAAATGGAATCTCAGTGTAGTTTTAATGTGCATTTCTCTAACTGCTGGAAATGTTGAACATTTTTTCATATATGTGTTGACCATTTGTATTTCTTCTGTGAAGTGCATGTTCAGTTCCTTTGTCCATTTGTTGATTGGATTATTTTTGGTGTTGAGTTTTTTGAGTTATTTTTATATGCTGGAGATTAATGCCCTGTCTGAGGAGCAGGTGGCAAAGATTTTCTCCCATTTTGTAGGCTTTTTCTTCACATTCTTGATTGTTTCCTTTGCTGTGAAGCAGCTTTATAATTTGATGACATCCCATTTATTGGTTCTTGATTTTACTTCTTGCACTTTAGGAGTCTTGTTAAGGAAGTCACTTCCTGAGCTGACATATGGAAGAACTGGGCCTATGTTTTCTTCTAGCAGGTGCAGGGTTTATGGTCTAATTCCTAGGTCTTTGATCCACATTGAGTTGAGTTGAGTGCAGGATAAGAGACAGAGGTTAAATTTCATTCTACTACATATGGATTTCCAGTTTTCACAGCACCATTAGTTAAATGTATATTTTTTTCTCCAATGTATATTTTTGGTACTTTTGTCAAATATGAGATAACTATATTTACGCAGGTTTATCTCTGTGCTTTCTATCGTGTTCCATTGGTCTTCATACCTGTTTCAGTGCCAATATCATGCTGTTTTTGTTACTATAGTTCTATAATACAATTTAAGTGCTTGTATTTTGATGCTTCCTGATTTACTTTTCTTACTTAGGATTGCTTTGGCTATTCTGGGCCTCTTATTTTTCCAAATGAATTTCATGACTGCTTTTTCTATTTCTATGAAGAAAATCATTGGAATTTTAATGGGAATTGCAATGAATATGTATAATGCTTTTGGTAATATAGTTATTTTGACAATATTAATTCTGTCTTTCCATCTTCTAAGGTCTTCTTCAATTTCTTTCTTCAATGTTCTGTAGTTTTCGTTGTAGAGGTCCTTTACCTCTTTTTTAGATTGATTCCCAAGTTTGTTGTTTTGTTTAGTTTTGTTTTGAAGCTATTGTGAATGAAATAATTTTCCTAATTTCTCTTTGAGCTAATTCATCATTGGAATGTAGGAACACAGTTGTTTTATGAGTGTTGATTTTGTATCCTGCTTATTTGCTGAATTCATTTATGAGTTCTAGAAGTTCTCTGGTAGAGTTTTTTGGGTTCTAAATACAAGATAATGTCATTGGCAAACAGAGATGTAGTGCACTCTTCTTTTCCTATTTGTATCCCTTTGATTTCAAGGACTATTTTAACTAGGAGTGGTGAAAATGGGAATCACTGTCTTGTTCCTGTTTTTAGAGGCAATGCATTCAGTTTTTCTCCATTTTGAATGATATTGGCCTTCTTATTGGATTTGTCATATATAGCCTTTATGATGTTGAGGTATGTTCTTTCTATCCCTAGTTTTTCTACTGTTTTAAATATGAATAGATGCTGTTCTTTGTCAAATGCTTTTTCTGCATCTACTGAAATAGTCATGTGATCCTTTTCTTTAAGTCTGTTTATGTGGTTCATTACATTTATTGATTTCTGTATTTTGAACCAATCTTGAATCCCTGGGATGAAAACCACTTGATAGTGGTAAATTATCCTTTTAATGTGTTTTTAATGCATTTTGCCAATATTTTATTAAGAATTTTTGCATCTATATTCATAAAGGATATTGGTCTGAAGTGTTCTTTTCTGGTGTGTCTTTGGTTTTGGTATCAGGGTGATATTGGCTTTGTAGAATGAATTTGGGGTAGGAGTTTCCTCCTTTTCTATTTCATGGAATAATTTGAGGAGCATTGGTATAAGTTATTCCTTAAAGACCTGGTAGAACTCAACTGAGAATTCAGCCAGACCTGGGATTCTCTTAGTTGGTATGCTTTTGATGGCTTCTTCAATTTCATTACTTGAAATTGATCTGTTTTTCTATATCCTCCTGGTTATTTTGGGTAGGTCATATGTCTCTAGGAATTTGATCATGTCTTTAAGATTTTCTAGCTTATTAGGGTATAAATTTTCAAAATAGTTTCTGATAACCCTCTGGATTTCAGTAGTATCTGTGGTGATATTTTCTTTTTCTTCTCTGATTTTAATACTTTGAGTTCTTTTCTCTATTTTGGTTAGCTTGGCTAAGAATGAATCAATTTTGTGTATTTTTTCAAAAAACTAACTTTGTGTTTCATTTATTTTTGAATTTTTTTAAACTGCAATTTCATTTGATTTGGCTCTTATTTTAATAATTTTCTGTCTTCTACTGATTTTGGTGTTGGTTTGTCCCTATTTTTTCCAGGGCCTTGAGGTGTAATATTAGATTGTTTAGTATCTATCTAGTCATTTACTGCATGAGCTCAGTGCTATGAATTTGCCTCTTAGGATCATCTTCATAGTGTCCCAGAGATTTTGATATATTTTATCACTATTCTCATTTACTTCTGAGTATTTTTCTATTTCTCCCCTGATTTCTTCTGCTACCCATTCATCATTCAAAAGTGTATTATTTAGTCTCCAGGTGTTAGAATACTTTCTATTTTTTATATTATCATTGATTTTTAATTTCATTCTATTATAATCTAACAGAATGCAATGTGTTATCTCTATTTTTTTATATTTACTAAGATTTGCTGTGTGGCCTAAAATATGGTCTATTTTAGAAAATGTTCATGTGCTGCTGAGAAGAAAAGTGAGTTCAGTCATTGATGGATGAAATACTCTAAAGATATCTGTTAAGTCCAAATTATTAATTGTCATTTTTAGTTCTATAGCTTCTCTATTTACTTTTTGTTTGAATGATCTATCCTTTGGTAAATGAGGCATGTTAGTTACCCAGTATTATTGTGTTGTGGTCTATTTGTTTCTTAATATTGAGAAGGTTTTTTTGATGTATGTGGATGTTCCATTGTTTGGAACATAAATATTTACAACTGTTATTTCTTGTAGTCGTATTACTCCCTTAAGAAGTATAAAATGACCTCCTTCATCCCTTCTGATTAATGTTGGCTTGAAGTCCACTTTATTTGATATGATAATAGTAACTCCTTCTTGTTTCTGAGATCCATGTGAATCATGTGTCTTTCCCCATCCTTTTACCTTCAGTTTGTGGATGTCTTTGCTTATGAGGTGAGTCTCTTGAAGATAGCATATTGTTGGGTCTTATTTTTTAACCCAATCCACGAATAAGTGTCCTTTGATTGAAGAATTTAGACCATTTACATTCAGTGTTATTATTGAGAGATGATTTTTATTTCCTGTCATTTTTTATTTCAAGTATTTAAATTGAATTCAATTCTCTTTTGACTGACTATTCTTCTAGTGAAGTTCCTCCCCCTGCTGGTTTTCATTTTTATTTTTCATTTCTTCTTCACAAAATATTTTTTGAGTATGTTTATGCAGGCTTTCTAGTTATAAATTCTTTTAGCTTTTGTTTATCATGGAAAGTTTTTATTTCATCAATTCTGAAGCTTAAGTTTGCTGAGTATAATATTCTTGTTTGGCATCTGTTTCCTTGCAGAACTTGCTACACATTATTCCAAGACCTCCGAGCTTTTAGGGTCTGGGTTGAGAAATCAGTTGAGGTCCAGATTGGTTTACCTCCCAATGTGCCCAGCTGTTTCTCTACAGCAGCTTTTTAAATTATATCCTAATTCTGTATGTTAGCATTTACATAATAATGTGTCTTGAAGTGGATCTGTTGTGATTTCTTATATTTAGAGTCCTATACACCTTCTGTATTTGAATTTCCATTTCATTCTTAAGGTTTGAAATTTTTTCTGATATTATTTCATTCAAAAGATTTTGCTTTCATTTAGTTTGTATTTCAGAGCCTTCATCTATCCTGATGCATTCTAAATTTAGCCTTTTCATATTATCCTGTGTTTCTTGAACATTATCTTCATGGTCTCTTAATAGTTTTTCTCTATGGTATCCTTTATTTTCAAGATTATATATATTGTCTTCAAGGCCTGAAAATCTATCTTCAAAGTGGTCTAGTCTATGGGTAATTCTTTTCACTGAATTTTTGATATGGCGTATTAATTCCTTCTTCTCAAGGATTTCCATTTGGTTCTTTTTCAGAATCTCTATCTCTTTATTGAAGTGATCTTTCACTTTCTGTTTCTCTCTGATTTCACTTCCTGTTTTGTCACTGATTTCTTTTACCTCATTAAACAGTTTAACTATGAATTTTCTAAATTCCTTCTCTGACATTTCCTCCACTGTGGTGTCAATGAAATCTGTTGTAAAAGCATTATGGGTTTGGGATGGTTGTTCCCTTGATTTTTCATACTGTTTGTGTGTCTACCCATCTATCTGTAGGATTCTGACTTCTTCTTTTAAATGAAGTATTACTTTGTGAGCTTTCTTTTGTTAAAAGTCCTATTTTGAGTGAATATCCAGATAATATTATTTTAATTCAATATTTGATGTCTTTTGATCTGAACATCAGCCTCACTTTAAAAGCAATGCCACTGAGCCTTATTGACTATAGTCACTTCTGAGCCAGACCTTCTTCTATTCAACCTCATAAGAACAAAGATTTATTGCAGTTGATCTCTGCTATTCCTCAAATTCAGATATATACCTATAATAAAGTTCTGGAACAGGTCAAAGAATTAGTTTTTAGATTTAGTAAACTTACTAAACCCTTAAGTGAGGGCCAAAAAGAGGGAGGGAAAAGATTGGGCAGATAGATAGGAGAGAGGAGAGAGAGGAGGAGAGAGTGAGTGGGAGAGAAAGGAAGATGCTATAAAAGAATAATTTACACCAAAGTAGAAAGGAGAGAGAGATGGATGGGTGTTATTTGAGGTTGTAGTAGGTAATGCCAGGGGTTGAGCAGGGAATAAGAGAAGTAGGTATAAGGTAGAGATAGGGGGAAAAAAGAGGAAGTTTGATTCTCATTAATTATATTTAATTTAATGTAAAATTAGATGAAATACATTCAAATGGGTTGAAAGTACAATGCTGGCTATTGGTGTAACAATTATTATTCAAGTTAAGGAGTTATATATATGATCAATACTGATGTTAAAGTTTTTTATAGTATATAATATCCAGATGAAGAAAATTCTTGTTCAGTCTTGGTTTGGATTTTATTAGGGTTTGGACACTCAGCAGATATCCATCATGGATGGATATCTCCTGAGTTGCTGGCGGACAGGAGCCAATTTCCTAGTTGTTATAATGGTTCTACCCACAGCTTCTGAGTTGCTGGCGGACAGGAGCCAATTTCCTAGTTGTTATAATGGTTCTACTCACAGCTTCTGGTTTCTCAGTTCATGGACCAGCAGCAGCTGATCACTTGGATGGTGCAGCATTTCTATTGTGTGTAGTAGTTCATGATATAGGTTCTGGAATGTCCCTGTGACTGTTGTGTGTCACTGTGCACCTGTTCCCCTCTACTGGTTTCTTTTTACAGTAGTGAAGGTCCTAGTGGCTGTCTGTTGGTGCAGGAAATCTATGAGGTTTCCACTGGAGATCTTTGTTGCAGCAGCATTTCCCCAGCCCATTCCACTCTGAGTTACAGTTGTAAAATTTCTCCTGTGGTTCACCTGGACTCTAGTTTCCACTGCCCCAGGTTGTGAATGGCTTGCATTGTTTCCTGATGCAAGGACCCATGAGTGTATCTACAATGCGCTGTCAGTTGCCAGTTATGATCATAGTTCAGGCTGTGTACTTGTTAAGGCCACTATCAGCCCTTATCTGCTGCACAGTCTCAGGCAATTTCCTGCTAGTTCTCTATGCCACTATTTATTCAGGAAGCTTCCCTCTGGTGTGCCCTGTGATCTACCCCTGCAATCTGGATACCAGGGACTGCTCCTTGTCTGTCTATTGTGTCTTCCCCCAGAGTCAGTGGTTGGGGACCTGGTGAATCTACCTTTGTTCAGGGCCAAAGCTCCTTCTTTGTTTCCTCTCTGTGTTGAGCAAGCAAGTAATTGCCCTTGCCTGAATCTCAGAGCCTTCTAGCCAGCTCTGTTCCTCTTGTTCACAGTGAGAGGGGAGAGGGCAGTTTCAGTGATTTGGGGCTAGTAATGGTCTTTCTGGCCATATTTTAAAGAAGTCTCACTGCAAGGGATTTCCCCCTAGTTTAGTTTGCAGCTGTCTGGGCATGAGAAGACACTGCTGATTTAAGAGTGGCTGCAGACTCCCAGCTCAGCTTTCTTTTCATAAATTGGTTTTAAGTTTTTGTGCTCTTTTAAGAAGACTTCTGGTACAATTGTGCTTTAAGTTTTGTTCATTTTTCAAACTCTTTTTAGGTGGATGAGAGAATGTCTGCTCCTCCATTTTCCCTGATGCCTCTAACCCCTTCTCATTCACTATTTGGGGAAGGGGTAGGGCACTCCACATTTGTTTTCTACTCTGGTACCCTATCTTCCAGTCTCTCTGGGTCTCAGACTATGTAATATCAACTCTTAGAGCATTTATTTCATCACTCATCTCTTAATTCTGCTTTTCCTTCACTTCCTCCTTTCTGTGAAGTAAGGAGATTGAAACTGCTGCCTAGCTTGCTTCAGCCGTCTTCTTAAGGTCAACCCTAAATTTCTAACTGTAACATTTTAAATGGATATTACATGATTTAACCTACATTCCTAGGAGCTTAAAAACCTAAGTAAACAAAAATCTTTAGTGGTACATTTCCATTAAGAAGATGGGAATTGCCTAGAATCTTTCATTAGAGGCTTTTTATATTAAGCAAGGAAATGCAGAAGAAAACCTAGGCTCAAGATGTTTAAGATTACTAACAAGCTTTTTCAGGATGTTATGGAGTATTAATCTCTTGAAGCTTTTTAAATGAATACATGAATTATATGTTTACTCCCTGTTATTGTGGGAGGAAGGAATTACACCTGAAGATCCCAACCAATTCTGTTCTTATTCCCCATATGACCAATACAGTGTTGACAACACTGTTGCTACACTTTTGTGAATGTTATTTACAAAAAAAAAAAAAAAAAACCTCTTAAAAAGCTGAGTTGAAAGAAATAGAATAGTGGTTACCAGAGGCTGGGAATGGGTTAAGGATAATAGTATATGAGAAAAAAATGTTTAATAAGTACAAAGTCACAACTGGATAGAAAAAATAAGTTCTTATGTTCTGTTGCACAGAAGGATGCTTATAGTTAACAATGTAATGTTGTGTAATTCAAAATGGTTAAAAAAAAGAGGATCTTGAATGTTTTCATCACAAAGGAATGAAAAATGTTTGAGATGATAACCTAAATACCTTGAGTTGATCAACATACAATATATGAATATACTGAAACATCATACTGTACTCTATAAAGATGTAATTATTATCTCTCTATAAAATTGGAAATACTAAAAAATTAATCTCTAATTATCTCTATCAAGCTATTCTTATCTATTTTAAGGACTTTAAGTACTATCAGAAAAGATCACTCTAATTATTTTTCTAAATGCAAGCAGGATCCTGAGAAAGTTCATTTCATTTACTTATTACACAAATAATGATTGAGGCTTCAGTGAATTCCAAACACTGTTTTAGGTGCAAGTAGTATAGCAGCAAATGAGAAAGACCAGGTAAAGGCCAGATCTACCTTTATCTTGTTTAAGGGACAATGGAAAATACATGCTAAATAAACAGTAAAGTTTTGTTCTTTATTCAAATACTAATCAGTGTTGAGAAAAAAATACAACAGAGTAAGGAGCTAAAAATTCACTGGGGCAGCAATAAAGGTGAGAAGACTTGAAAGAATTATATGAGGCAATGACATTTGAATTAATATACAATTGATGAGAAAAAAGCCAGAATAGAAAGAATGTCAGCTGACAAAACCCTTAGGCTAGAATATTCAAATATAGAAAAAGACCTATGTAGTGTGCAAGTAAGAATGTGGTAAAAGAGGTCAGATTTAGACAGATTATCTATACACTAGGGTTTGTACACCTTTGCAAAACAATTGGATTTTATTCAGAATTTAATGTGAAGTTATAACTGATATATAAGCAAAGATTTAACATGATCTGCTCTTTTAAAATAAAAATATGGCTTCACTAATTAATTCTAATATATTTAATGACAAAATAATGCCAACTAGTAAAAATCTTTCAAAAAGAAAAGCACACCTCCCAACCCATTCTATTACCCTGGTACCAAAATTGAAAATTATACTATTCCTTGTAGCAAGATGGATCCATCCAGTAACATCTTGCCAGCAGCAGGAGGCACACAAATGTTGTCCCAAATGCCAGTAGCATAAAAAACATTATACTATTGATTACTATGTGTAATACTTAATGACCAAATGAATTGATTGCAGGAACACTAGGTTGATTTAATATGTGAAAATCAGTTAATGTAAACATATACTATGTTAGCAAAACAGAGGAAAAAACACATTAATTGATGGGAAAAAAGTATTTGGCAAATTCTAGCAATCAATCATAGTTATTAAAATTCAACAAATCTGAAATAGAAGAAAAGAGAAGGACTATCCACTTTCATCTTCTCTAGCTCAAGGTGGTGGTGTTTCAGGCAACTGGCAGCCTCAGCTTCTACACTACCTGAAGGAACCCTCTGTTCCCAAGGTTATATTTGCCTCAACTTTACAGGATATTCTGCTTTGCAAATCAGGCCCATATTAACAATTTAGTCAAATGAGATGTGACAGTTATTTGAATTAATTCACTCAATTTAAAGGTAAATATACTGAATAAAGAACCACTATCAGAGTTTGTAGAAGTAATGAACAAAATCTGGACTACTGACTAAATCAAAGTGTCATCCTTATCTTATCAGAGCCAGGTTGCTTTGTTTACAGATGCTGAAATCAACATCTTAGCAATCTGCAAGACCCCTCAGGAAGCAACATAAATACAGAGGGAGGACAGAGAATGCATGAGAAACTTGGGGCTAGGGATGTAGCTCAATGGTAGATTACTTGCCCGGCATACATGATGCCCTGGGTTTGCTCCCCATACCATGACAAAAAAAGAGAGATTTACAAACTCCACAAAGCTTCCTGTGCTGCTATCAATGGATTGTGCTTAGGAGGAAGTTTTGAGCTTGCCATTTTATGCCACTACAGAATAGCAACAAAAGATATAAAAACACTATTACATGTCCTGAAGTATTGTTAGGTATATTACCAGCAGCAGGAGACATACAAATGTTCAAATGTCAGTTGTGCCCACTGCTTTTGACATGAAGCTCATTGTTAGAAATAGTAGTACAAATAAAATGGAACTGATTGGCCAAATGGTGGAACCCCTGAGACCAAGATGAACATCTCCAGAGTCACAAAAATTTTGATACTTAGAAAAAGCTGCAGTTACTTTTTCCAAAGGACTAATGGATAAGATCTCTCCAAAGACAGAAGATATTGATGAAAAAATTGACATCATATACCATGAATATTCCATTTGTCAGGAAACATATTTACAAAAAGGTGGAAGAAAAAGCTTGAAAGCAGATTGAAAGCCATTATCCAGCACCTCTGAAAATAAAGTATGTGGTAAAGACTGGATCCAAGCAAGGGAATGATGCTAGTTATCTCATCAATTCTCAAATTTGGAGAGCTTACAATGATCAAAGTTCAAAGGCCTTTATAGGACTTACCATTGTATTAATCAGGGTTCTCTAGAGGAACAGAATCAAAAGGAAGTATAATTTTAAGAAGGATATTTGTTAGGTTGGCTTAAGCAACCAAAAGCTGGATAGTCCACAATGGCCATCTGCAGGCTGGAGAATTGGAAGAACCAGTAGCTGTGCAGTCCAAAAGGCTGAAGCCCCAGAACAAGACGGATCAATAGTGCTACCCTAGTCCAAGACCAAAGCCTACTGGAGAATCACTGGCAGAGTCTGCTTTGGAAGAGTGAGAAACGATAGTCCATATCCTCAGACAATCTCAGTAGCAATCAAGAACCCATTCAAGAAGAGTCCAGATTGCATCTGCTGGGCTTCCTTGTTCTTCCAACTTTTTTTTGCATATTTAATTTATTTATTTATTCTATTTAGGCTTACATGATAACAGAGTGCAATTTGATTCATTGTACACAGATAGAGAATAACATTTTATTGCTCTGGTTGTAAGTGATATAGAATCACAACATACATGCAGTCATACATAAATCTAGGGCTATGATGACCATCATATTCTACCACCTTTACTGTCCCCATGTTCCCTCCCCCCTTAAACCCCTGTGAACAGAGTTCCTCCATTGTTCCCATGTCCTTCCCCCCATTATGGATCAGCATCCACTTATCAACAAGTACATTCGGTATTTGGTTTTCTGAGATTGGCTTACTTCACTAGCATGATATTCTCCAACTCCATCCATTTACCTGCAAATGCCATAATTTTATTCTCTTTTCTTGCTGAGTAATATGTCATTGTGTATATATACCACAGTTTCTTTATCTATCAAAGGGCATCTAGGTTGGTTCCACAGTTTAGCTATTGTGAATTGAGCTGCTATAAACATTGAAGTGGCTGCATCACTGTAGTATGCTGTTTTTAAGTCTTATGGTTTAGACCCTGGAGTGGGATAGCTGAGTCAAATGGTGGTTCCATTCCCAGTTTTCTAAGAATTCTCCATACTGCTTTCCAGATTGGTTGTACCAATTTGCAGTTCCACCAGCAATGTATGAGTGTGCCTTTTTTCCCGACAAGCTTGCCAACACTTACTGTTGTTTGTATTCTTGGTAATTGCCATTCTGACTGGCTGGAGATAGTAAATTCCAATGGCATGAGATAAAATCTTAGGGTAGTTTTGATTTGCATTTCTTTGATTGCTAGAGATGTTGAACATTTTTTCATATGTCTGTCGATCAATTGTATACCTTCTTCTGAGAAGTTTCTGTTCAGCTCCTTGGCCCATTTCTTGATTGGGTTGTTTGTTTTTTTGGTGTTGAGTTTTTTGAGTTCTTTATACATGCTGGAGATCAGTGCTCTATCAGATGTGTGTGTGGCAAAGATTTGTTCCCAGACTGGTGGCTCTCTGTTCATTTCATTGATTGTTTTTTTGCTGAGAAGAAGCTTTCTAGTTTGAATCCATCCCATTTATTGCTACTTGATTTTACTTCTTGTGTTATAGGAGTCTTGTTAAGGAAGTATGGTCCTAATCCGACATAAGGAAGATTTGGGCCTATTTTTCCTTCTATTAGGCATGGGGTCTCTGGTCTGATTCCCAGGTCCTTGGTCCACTTTGAGTTGAATTTTGTGCATGGTGAGAGATAGGGGTTTAGTTTCATTTTGCTGCACATGGATTTCCAGTTTTCCCAGCACCATTTGTTGAAGAGGCAATCTTTTCTCCAGTGTATGTGTTTGGCTCCTTTGTCTAGTATAAGGTAACTGTATGTAAGTGGGTTCGTCTCTGTGTCTTCAATTCTAAAATGTCTAGACGTCTATTTTGGTGCCAGTACCATGCCATTTTTGTTACTATAGCTTTGTAGTATAATTTAAGGTCTAGTATTGTGATGTCTCCTGCTTCATTCTTCTTGCTAAGGATTGCTTTGGCTACTCTGGGTCTCCTATTCTTTCAAATGAATTTCATGATTGCCTTTTCTATTTCTGTAAGGAATGAAATTGGAATTTTAATTAAAATTGCATTGAATCTATATAGCACTTTGGGAAGTATGGCCACTTTGACAATATTGATTCTGCCTATCCAGGAGCATGGGAGATTTCTCCACCTTCTAAAGTCTTCTTCAATTTCTTTCTTAAGTGTCTTGTAGTTTGCATTGTAGAGGTCTTTCACCTCTTTTGTTAAATTGATTCCCAAGTATTTTATTTTATTTTTTTGAGGCTATTGTGAATGGGATAGTTTTTGTAATTTCTCTTTCAGAGGTTTTATCACTGATGTATAGAAATGTGATTGATTTATGCATGTAGATTTTATATCCTGCTAGTTTGCTGAAATCATTTATTAATTCTAGAAGTTTTCTGGTAGAATTTTCTGGATCCTCTAAGTGTAGAACCATGTCATCTGCAAATAATGATAGTTTCAGTTCTTTTCCTATTCGTATCCCTTTATTTCTTTCGTCTAATTGCTCTGGCTAGTGTTTCAGGGACTATGTTGAATAGCAGTGGTGAAAGAGGGTATCCCTGTCTCATTCTTGTTTTTAGAGGAAATGCTTCCAATTTTTCTCCATTTAAAATGATGTTGGCCTTGGGTTTAGCATAGATAGCTTTTACAATGTTGAAGTATGTGCCTACTATCCCAAGTTTTTCTAGCATTTTGAACATGAAAGGGTGCTGTATTTTGTCAAATGTTTTCTCTGCATCGATTGATAAAATCATATGACTCTTATTTTTAAGTCTATTGATGTGATGTATTATGTTAATTGATTTCCCTATGTTTAACCAACCTTGAATCCCTGGGATGAACCCCACTTGATCATGGTGCATTATTTTTTTGATATGTTTTTGTATGCGATTTGCCAGAATTTTATTAAGAATTTTTTCATCTATGTTCATCAGGGATATTGGTTTGAAGTTTCCTTTCTTTGATGTGTCTCTGTCTGGTTTTGGAATCAGGGTGATACTTGCCTCATAGAATGAATTTGGAGGGCTGCCTTCTTTTCTATTTCATGAAATAGTTTGAGGAGTTTGGTATTAATTCTTCTTTGAAGGTCTTGTAGAACTCAGCTGAGAATCCATCTGGACCTGGGCTTTTCTTGGTTGGCAGGCTCTTGCTGGCATCTTCTATTTCCTTGCTTGAAATTGATCTGCTTAAGTTGTATATGTCCTCTTGGCTCAGTTTGGGTAGGTCATATGCCTCTAGAAATTTGTCAGTGTCTTCAGGGCTTTCACTTTGACTGAAGTATAAATTTTCAAAATAGTTTCTAATTATCCTCTGCATTTCAGTAGTGTCTGTTGTGATATTTCCTTTTTCATCACGAATTTTAGTAATCTGGGTTTTCTCCCTCCTTCTTTTCATTAGGGTGGCTAAGGGTTTGTCAATTTTGTTTATTTTTTCAAAGAACCAGCTTTTTGTTTTGTCAATTTTTTGAATTGTTCCTTTTGTTTCTATTTCATTGATTTAAGCCCTAATTTTGATTACTTCCTGTCTTCTACTTCTTTGGGTGTTGATTTGTTCTTCCTTTTCTAAGGCTTTGAGACAAAGAGTCAATTCATTTATTTGTTGACTTTTACTTCTTCTAATGAATGAGTTTAGTGCTATGAACTTTCCTCTTAACACTGCCTTCATGGTATCCCAGAGATTTTGATATGTTGTATCAGAGTTTTCATTTGCCTGTAAGAACTTTTTTTTATCTCTTCCTTGATGTCTTCTGTTATCCATGCATCATTCAATAGCATATTATTTAGTTTCCAGGTGTTGGAGTAGTTTCTGTTTTTTAATCTGTCATTGATTTCTAATTTTATTCCATTGTGGTCAGATAGGATGCAGGGTATTATCTCTATTTTTTTTATTTGCTAAGACTGGCTTTGTGACATAACATATGATCTATTTTGGAAAAGGATCCATGTGCAGCTGAGAAAAAGTGTATTTGCTCGTTGATGGATGGAACACTGTATATATGTCTGTTAAGTCTAAATTATTGATAGTTTCATTGAGATCTATGGTTTCTTTACTAAGTTTTTGTTTGGGATATCTATCCAATAGTGAGAGAGCTGTGTTAAAGTCTCCAATTATTATTGTGTTATGATCTATCTGATTCTTGTATTTGAGAAGGATTTGTTTAATATATGTAGAAGCCCCATTATTTGGGGAATAGTTATTTATAATTGTTATCTCTTGTTGATGTATGATTCCCTTAAGAAGTATAAAATGTCCTTCTTTATCTCTTTTCACCATCTTTGGATTGAAGTCCACTTTATTTGATATGAGGATGGAAACTCCTGCTTGTTTGCAGGGTCCATGTGAGTGGTATGTTTTTTCCCACCCTTTTACTTTCAGTCTGTGGATGTCTTTTCCTGTGAGATGAGTCTCTTGAAGACAGCATATTGTTGGGTCTTTTTTTTAAATCTAGTCTGTCAGGCTATGTCTTTTAATTGGTGCATTTAGGCCATTTATATTCAGGGTTATTATTGAAATATGATTTGTAATCCCTGTCATTTTGGTTTATTTTTTACCTTGACTTGTTTTCTCTTTGAATGGTCTTTCCTTTAGTGTAGTTCCTCTCTTTGTAAATTTTCATTGTTCGTTGTCATTTCCTCCTCATGGAATATTTTGCCAAGAATGCTGTGTAGTGCAGGTTTTCTTGCTGTAAATTGTTTTAACTTTTGCTTATCATGGAAGGTTTTTATTTCATCATCAAATCTGAAGCTCAATTTTACTGGATATAAGATTCTTGGTTGGCATCCATTTTCTTTCAGAGCTTGGAATATGTTGTTCCATGATCTCCTGGCTTTTAGGGTCTGGGTTGAAAAATCTGCTGAGATATGAATTGGTCTCCCCTTGTATGTAATATGGTTCCTCTCTTTTGTGGCCTTTAAAATTCTATCCTTATTCTGTATGTTGGGCATTTTCATTATAATGTACCTTCGTGTAGATGTGTTGAAATTTTGTACATTTGGTTTCCTGTAAGTCTCTTGTATTTGATTTTCCAATTCATTTTTCATATTTGGGAAATTTTCTGATATTATTTCATTGAAGAGATTGTACATTCCTTTGGTTTGAAATTCTGCACCTTCTTCTATCCCAATAAATCTGAGATTTGGTCTTTGATGCGGTCTCATATTTCTTGTATGTTCTGTTCATAATTTTTTGCCATCTTCACTGTATGGTCAAGTTTATTTTCAAGATTGTATATCTTGTCTTCATTATCTGAGGTTCTGTCTTCCAGGTGATCTAGTCTGCTGGTGATGCTTTCTATTGAGTTTTTTTATGTGGTTTTTTGTTTCCTTCATTTCAAGAATTCTGATTGTTCTTTTTGCAGAATCTCTAGCTCTTTCTTAAAATAATCTTTTGCTACTTGTAATTGCTCTCTTATCTCTTTGTTAGAATGATCAGTGATTGCCACTATTTGATCTCCTATTTCTTTGTTAAATTGATCAATTTTTGCCTATAATTTCTTACTTATGTCATTCTTTAATTCACTGATCATTTCAATTATGTACATTCTGAATTCTTTCTCTGACATTTCATCAACTGTTTTGTCAATGGATTTGGTTACAGTGGTATCAAGGTTTATTTGAGGCACTTTCTTCCCTTGTTTTTTCATGTCGATTGTGTATCTTCCTTTCTTGTAATACCGATCTGAGGTATTGTGGCTTCTATCATATAATCTTGTATTGACACTCCAGATTACCTGTGTCTCACCTTGGAGCTACTTCTGTTCCCCCAGTGTCCCCAGATGGGCATTACTGACATTAAAGTTGGTGGCCAAGGTAGTGGACATACTTCTAAGGGGCAGTGGGAGTGGCCTTGGCTGGGCTCCTATGGCGGTCCCTGAGGGCTGTTTTGCCCCTCTCTTATGCTTCTGCTGGTTAGCAGGGACTCTGGAGCAGAACTGGGGGCGGGCCCATGTCTCACTTAGGCAGGGTCACAAGCAGGAGAGTCTGTGTGCAACCCTTACAGAGTCTGTGAGCTTCCCTGTGGCTGGAAGCTAGCAGGCCCTGTCTGCCTTCAGCTGGGCACCCCTGGCATTCCCTGAGGGTGGTGTTGGCCCTTCTCTCTTGCCTGTCTCCAGGAACTCCAGAGTGGAACTGGGGCAGGCCCAGGCCGCACTTGGGTGGGGCCGTCTCGCACTTGGGTGGGTCCCTCTCGTGCTGGGGTCTCTGCGGGTGACTCTGACCCTGGGTGTGCATTCCCCTGTGGCTGGTAGCTATCAGTCTCTGGTCAACCCTTGGTTGGACACCTGTGGAGTTTCCTGAGGGCAGATTTGGGCCTTCTGTGGCTCCTGCCAGTCCACAGGAACTCTGGAGCAAAATTGGGGCAGACCCAGGCCACACTTGGGTGGGGGGCTGCTTCATGCTGGGGTCTCTGTGATGACTCTTACCCTGAATGTGGGCTCCCCTGTGGCTAGCTGCTAGCAGTCTCTGGTCTCCCTTTGACTGTCATGCATTACTTCTCCCTCACAGACAAGATACAGCTTTTTAAGATCATAACTGAAAAAACATCCAAGGACATAACTGCTTCAGGTATAATAGGGGAAGTTCATTACTATAGTTAAGGATGGACCTGGTTTCTATACCACAAGTTTTCTTGCACTTATGATGTCTAAAGTCATATGAATCCTCCAGAAATTAGTTGACACTAAAAACCTTGATTCCTTGAAACAAGCTTTGGCTTTCCTATGGGTGCTGATATACTGGCACATGAAGTTACAGTGGATGTAGCAAAACATGTGGCAGAAGATCTAGACAATACCTATAGGGAGCATTTTGGAGGTAGAAGCCTAGAACTCTGAAACAGATGTTGTTCAAGAGTCTGGGAAGGACTTTTACATTGATCAGGAATGTTATGGTTTGGGTATAAGGTGTCCCCTGAAAACTCACATGTGAGACAATGCAAGAAGGTTCATGGGAGAAATAATTGGATTGAGTGTCGTAGCCCAATCAGTGAATTAATCCCCTGATAGGGATTAACTAAGTGGTAACTAAAGTGGTAGGTTTTGGCTAGAGGATGTGAGAATTGGGGTGCAGTGTAGGGGAATATATTTGTATCTGGCAAATGGAGACCTCTCTGTGCTTCCTAAGCACCACTGCCACACACTCTGCTATGATGTTCAGCCCCACCTTGAGGCCCAAGGAATGGAGTCTGCTGTCTATAGATGAAGACCTCTGAAATTGTGAGACTGGGAATAAACCTTTTCTCCTCTATAAATGTGTTGGTCAGGTCCTTTAGTCAAGGCAGTGAAAAGGCTAACTAAAATAAGTAGCATTCAAAGAATAAGGCTTTGAATTCAAACATAGTCAGAATTTTGGCAAACCTGAAGTTTTCTCCTAAGTCAAAGGTTTCCTCTGTCAAAGATATATATCACCACCAGGTGAAAAGATTTGTGAATGTAAGCATCTTGGCTGCATGTGCAGCAGGAGACATTGGAACAGTCTTTGGGCTTGGCTTCTCCCCTTGCCTCGGAAGGCCCTTCTGCTTTATGAATCTGTATGGTGTTAAGAATTAGTAGACTGACTCAAAAAGTATTAGGCTGCCTATGGAAAATAGTTCACCCCACATCAGTTGCTCATTGACCATGCTAACAACTCTAACAAGAAGTTGTACCATTGAGCAAGCCCTCATAAACTGCTCAGTCAACATATTAACCTCATGTTTTAGTCAGCTTTTCATCACTCGGACAAAATACCTAAGAAAGCCAACTTAAATGAAGAAAGATTTATTTTGGATTTCTGTGTTAAAGGTTTCAGCTGGACCATTATTTTGGGCTTGAGGCAAGGCAAGAATATCAAGCTAACCTCATGGCAGCTAAGCACCAGAGAAAGAGAGAGAGAGAAAAGGACCAGGGACAAGCCACTTCCAAGGCAGACCCGCCAATAAACTTCCTCCAACTAGGCTCTACTTTCTACAGTTTCCACCATCTCTCAATAATGCCATCAAATTATTCATTCATCAGTGGATTATTGATGAGATTGATGAGGTCGGAGCCCTCATAATTCAATTGCTTCCCAGAAGACCTGTCTCTGATCATTGCTGCACTGGAAACAAAGCCTTCAAAACATGAGCTGCTGGTATTTCAACAGTGCTATCTAAATTTATCAGAGTAACCACAAGAAAAAAAACTATGGTCTTGAGTTTGCCTTCTGCTATGACTCTCTCTTCCTCCTTTTGAAGTATGACTATGAATTAGAGTTTGTACTTCATGTTGGAAGGTAGAAAACACTGGGCTCATTTTATAAGGCCCAGAGTGACAGCTAAGAGTCATCTAGAGCCATCTTTTCTTCCTTTCCCTTCTGGGAGGCCAGTGGTGGCCAGTGGAGGGAGAGGCAATTCTGTACCCGAACACAGTTTAACAATAACTACCAAACTACCAAATTATCAAAAGGAAGGAAGACACTGTGAATAGAATTAAAAGAAGATCCACAGACCGAGAGAAAATAATTTAAGAGGACATATTGAATAAATTAGTTATCTGAAGAATACTAAGAAATCTTGACATTCAACATTACAAAAATGAACAACAATTTTTAAATGGGCTTAAGAAGATATATAGATGACAAGGAAGTGCATTGAAAGATGTTGCACATCCCATGTCATTAAGAAATGCAAATTAAAACAATGCAGTAGCACTATACACATATTGCAATGGCCAAAATTCAGAACATCAACACACCGAATGCAGGCAAGGATATGGAGCACCAGAAATCCTTATTCATTGATGGTAAGAACACAAAATGGTACAATGTAGAAGACATTTTGGCTGTTTCTTTAAAAAAACTAAATACATACACCTAAAATAGGATCTAACAATCATACTCCTTGGCACGTACTAAAAGGAACTGAAACTTATGCCCACACAGAAATCTAATCATGGATGTTTATACAACTTCATTCATAATTGTAAAACTTTGGAAGCAACCAAAATATTCTTCAGAGAAATAACAAATAGCAAAGCAAAAATAAATTAAATAGACATGGGAAAACTATTGAAAAGCCCAATGAAACAAAGAATTGTTTTTTAAGACATGAAACAGCAAAGCTTTATCTAGACTAAGAAAAAAAAAGATAAAACTTATGTAAAATCAGTAAATAAAGATAATACATGACAATTGATGCCACAGTAATGCAAAAGATCATAAGTAACTACTGTGCACAAGTATATGCCAACAAATTGTATAATCTAGAAGAAACAGATAAGTTTCTGAAAATACACAATATACCAAGACAAAATTTAGAAGAGACAGAAAATCTGAACAGAACAATAACAAGTAAGGAGACTGACTCATTAACAAAAAGCCACCCATGAATAAAGCCCAGGATCATTATTTCACTGATGAATTTCACTAAATATTCAAAGAAGAAATAATGCCAATCCTTCTCAAATTACAAAAAGAAGTGAATGGAGAGAAAATTATATTCCATAAAGCCAATATTATTCTAATTATTAGTAAGGGACAAAGACACTGCAAGAAAAGTATAAGCCAATATCCCTGATAAACATGGGGCAAAAATCCTCAGTAAAGCACTACCAAAGTGAATTCAATAGCAAATTAAAAGAATTATTCACCACAATCATGTGGGATTTATCTCAAAAAGTTAAAGATGGTTCAACATATGCAAATCTATAAATATTTTGCACTTCACTAATGTAAGGCAGAATAAAGCCATTCTTATTATCTCAATAAATGCAGAGGTGCATTTCACAAAATTCATTATCCTTTTATGATTAAAAATCTCAAGAAATTATATATAAAAGGAATGCACCTCAATAAGATCATATATGAAAAACTCACACCTAACATCGTATTTATAGTGAAAGTGGAATGTTTTTCCTTGAATGCCAGGAAAAAAACAAGAATGCTCACTATCACTTCTTGTATTCAACATTGTACTAAAAGTCTTAGCCAGAGTAATTAGGCAAGAGAAAAATAAAAGAAATACAAATGGGAAAGGAAGAAGTTAAACAGAAGTCTCTGTTTGCATACTATATGATATTATATATTAAAAACCCTTGGGGCTGGGGCTGTAGCTCAATGGCAGAGTGCTTGCCTAGCATGTGTGAGACACTGGGTTCAATCCTTAGCACCACAGAAAAATAAACAAATAAAACAAAGGCATTATGTCCATTTACAAATACAATTTTTTTTAAACTTTAAAGGTACTAACAAAAAACTTTTAGAAATAATAGATAATTTGAGTGAACTCAGGACACAAAATCAACACAAATAATCAGTAGCATTTTAAATACTAACAGTGTACACTCTAAAAAGTAAATCAAGAAAATAATCCCATTTATAGTAAGCACAAAAATATAATATTTAAAAATAAGTGTAACCAAAGAAGTGAAATAGCTGTGCACTGAAAACTAAAAATTGGCTTACTGATGAAAAATTGAATATAAATTCATAAAAAATTTTGTTAATGGATTTAAAGTTAATATTTTAAAATGCCCATACTACTCAGAGTGACTGACAAATACAATGCTCTCCCTATTAAAAATTTCAATGGCACATAAACAGAAAAAAAATCCTAAGATATGTATAGAACCAGAAAAGATTCAGAATAACTGAAGCAATCTTGAACAAAGAAGAATATAGATGCAGATATCACACTACCTGAATTATTAAAAAGCTACAGTAATCAAACTAGCACCATATTGCAATAAAAACAGACAGACCAATGCCACCCAATATAAAACACAGAAACAACTCCACACATTTACAGTTCATTCATTTTCAACAAAGATGCCAAGAATACTCAATGGAGAAAGGACAATCTCTTCAATAAATGTGGTAGAAAAATGAATGATCCATATGCAGAGGAATAAAGGCAGACACATACCTCACACTATAGATAAAAAATGTATGTAAAATAGATTAAACACTTAATCTAAGACCTGAAACTGTAAAGCTACTAGGAAAAAAAATGGTGGGAAAGCTAAACAACATTGGTCTAAGCAATGACATTTTAGATGTAACCCCAAAAGCACAGTTAAGAAAAAAAAAATGAAATCCTCTGCATGGCAAAAAAGAAAATAAAATAACAGTAATGGAGTAACATGATAACCTGTGTAACAGGATAAATCATTTACAAATTGTGTATCTGATAAGGGATTAATATTCAAAATATACAAGGAACTCAAACAATTCAATAGCAACAAAATAACCCAATTTTTACAATAAGCAAAGAATCTGCTCAGATAATTTTCAAAGAAACACATACAAATAGTGAATCAATGTATGGAAAGTGCTGAACATCACTAATCAAAAGGGAAGGGCACAATGAAATACCACTTTACACGTCTCAGAATGACCATTATCAAAGAGACCAAAGATAAGGGTTGGTGAGGATATGGATAAAAGAGAACTCTTACAAACTTTTAGTGCAATGTAAACTAGTATAGCCCTTATGTCAAACAGAATGGAGGTTCCTCAAAAAGTCAAAAACAGAATATATACCAGGAGTGGGATATAACAATCCTGCTACTGGTATATATTCAAAGAAATGAAATCAGAATGTTAAAGATATATCTGCTACCATGTTCACTACAGCATTATTCACATGGTCAAAATAGGGAATTAACCTAAATGTCAATCAATGGGTGACTGGATGAAATGTGGCATATATTCACAAGTGAATACTGTTCAATATTTTTAAAAACTAAGGAAATCTTTTGCAACAACAAAGATAAACTTGGAAGACATGTTAAATTTTAAAAAAGCAGGCACAGAAAGATAAATACTACATGAATTCACTCATATGTGGATTCTAAAAAGTCAAATGTATTAAGCAGAGAATAAAACTTTAGTTATCAGTGGCTTAGAGGAGAAGTGGAAGATTGGAAAAATGTTGGTCAAAGTATACAAAATGTCATTTAGACAGGAAGACTAAGTTCCAGAGATCTATTGCATGATACAGTGACTATACTTAATAATGATGTATTACATATTTGAAAATCATTAAGGAATAGATTTTAAGTGTTTTCACATTTAAAAATTCTAAATAGATAAAATCTTAGGGTAGTTTTGACTTCCATTTCTCTGATTGCTACAGATGTTGAACATTTTTTCATATGTCTGTTGATCGATTGTAATATCTTCTTCTGTGAAGTTTGTGTTCAGCTTTTTGGCCCATTTATTGATTGGGTTGTTAGTTTTTTTGGTGATAAGTTTTTTGAGTTCTTTAGGTATCCTGGAGTTTAGTGCTCTATCGGATGTGTGTGTGGCAAAGATTTGTTCCCAGAATGTCGGCTCTCTGTTCACTTCCTTGATTATTTCTTTTGCTGAGAAGAAGCTTTTTAGTTTGAATCCATCCCATTTGTTGATTCTTGATTTTACTTCTTGTGTTATAGGAGTCTTGTTAAGGAAGTATGGTCCTAATCCGACATAATGAAGACTTGGGCCTATTTTTTCTTCTATTAGGCATAGGGTCTCTGGTCTAATTCCCAGGTCCTTGATCCACTTTGAGTTGAATTTTGTGCATGGTGGGAGATAGGGGTTTAGTTTTATTTTGCTGCATATGGATTTCCAGTTTTCCCAGCACCATTTGTTGAAGAGGCTATCTTTTCTCCAGTGTATGTGTTTGGCTCCTTTATAGCAATTATCAAGAATACAAACAACAATAAGTGTTGGCTAGGTTGTCAGAAAAAAGGCACGCTCATACATTGCTGGTGGAACTGCAAATTGGTACAACCAATCTGGAAAGCAATATGGAGATTCCTTAGAAAACTGGGAATGAAACCACTATTTGAGCCTGCTATCCCACTCCTCGGTCTATACTCAGAAGACTTAAAAACAGCATACTACAGTGATGCAGCCACTTCAATGTTTATAGCAGCTCAATTCACAATAGCTAAACTGTGGAACCAACCTAGATGCCCTTTGATAGATGAATGGATAAAGAAACTGTAGTATATATACACAATGGAATATCAGTCAACAAGAAAAGAGAATAAAATTATGGCATTTGCAGGTAAATGGATGGAATTGGAGAATATCAAGCTAAGTGAAGTAAGCCAATCTCAGAAAACCAAATGCAGAATGTACACATTGATAAGTGGATTCTGATCCATAATGGGAGGAAGGACATGGGAACAATGGAGGAACTCTGTTCACAGGGGTGTAAGGGGGGAGGGGGCATGGGGACAGTAAAGTTGGTGGAAGATGATGGTCATCATAGCCCTAACTTTATGTATGACTGCATGTATGTTGTGATTCTATATCACTTACAACCAGAGCAATGAAATGTTATCCTCCATCTGTGTACAATGAATCAAATTGCACTCTGTTATCATGTAAGCCTAAATAGAACAAATAAATAAATTAAATATGAAAAAAATTCTAAGTATGCAAGGTAATACAAATGTTAATGAGCTTTATTTAGCTATTCCACCACATATACCTATTTCAAAATATCATGTTGTACATTATAAATGTAGTTCAGTGCATAATATTTATTTGTCAAATAAATAAATACATGCCCTGTAGTGAGTGGACAAATAAATTGACTTTGGTATATCTAGACAATAAGCTACTATTGATTGCTAAAAATAAATGAGCTATCAATCCATGAAAAAAAATAGGGAGGAATATTCAATGCATAGTATTGCTGTAGTTTGGACCTGGAATATTCCTTTAAGGTCCATGCATTAAAAAATTAGTCCCCAGTCCATAGTACTATTTGGGGACAGTGGGACCTTTAAGATAAAAGGCCTATTGTGAGGCCCCTTTTGTTAGGAGACAGATAAATGAAAATGATGGGAACACAAGATTAAAAAAACAATTCTATAAAATGGGTCAACACATGCTTTCTTTGCCCAAAATGGATTTGCCTGCAGCCCAAGCAGTCAGCATAGGTAATGAATTATAGAGTGAAAAGGATGATGACTGGCTAACAAAGAAAGAATAGGTTGCTAAAGGTTAACCTTCAAGATTATACTTCTCGGCGCTCTGGATTGCTAACAATTAGCCTCTATGCTCCTGCCCTTGGTCACATATATGGGGAAGACAGAGAATATAATAATTTGAAAAGGGAGTTCTGGGGTATATGAAAAGCAAGTTCACCCCCTCCAATGGGTTTTCGGCTCTGAGGCCCCACTTCTTTTCAGAGAAGTCTGTCTCTACCACTTTCTTAAATACTTTATTAAATAAAACTTGCTCTCTATGCTTGCTTCAGCACCTCTCAGGTGTTTAATCTTCAATACTGGAGAACAAGAACCCATTCCCAATCTGCAACAAAACAGTATCACTTTTGTCACTGGGGTTTTCCTTGAAGATTTTGGGAAGATTTCTTCTTCTTTCTTTTTCACTACCCAGCCATATGGTAAGCAGTTTTGTTCTACCACTTGCTCCCATCATGATGTGCTGCCTTGTGAAAGATCCAAAAGCAATGGGATAAAAAAATCATAGACTAAAACTCCAAAACAGTGTGCCAGGTGGGCACAGTGGCGCACGCCTGTAATCCAGGTGGATCGAGAGCCTGAGACAGGAGGATAGTAAGTTCAAAGCCAGCTTCAGCAATGGTGAGGCACTAAGCAACCCAGGGAGATCTTGTCTCTAAATAAAATACAAAATAGGGTTGAGGATGTGGCTCAGTGGTTAACTGCCTCTGAGTTCAATCCTTTGTACCAAAAAAAAAAAAAGTGCCAAAATAAAACCTCCTTCGTATAAGGTGATTATTTCAGATACTTATAATAATGATGGAAAGCTGACTAATACAGAAAACTGGTACTGAAAAGGGGGGGAAGTCTTTGCCATTACTATATACATAAGATTATGTGGAGAAGCATTTAGAGTTGGTTTGTAGAAGGAGTTTGGAAGTTTGGAAGAAGAGCCCACAGAAAGTCTTTACTGTGGATAGTAAAAGTAATGCTGAAGAGGTTTCAGATGGGAATTAAAATTCTATTAGAAATTAGACTAGATGCTACTCTTGTTATACCACAGCAAAGAATTTGATTGCATTTTGCCCATGCCCTGAGACTTTCTGTGAGACTGAGCATAAAGTATGCAAATTTATTTACTTGATCAAGGAAATGTCAAGGAAGCACAACATCAGACAGTAGAAGGGGTAATATTGGCTACTTTTAGCTAAACTTGTAAGAATTGAGAGCAAAAAAGAGCAGAGTGGAAAGAGTTGAAAATTTGGCAAATGGGCCAGAAAGGGAGTATGTTTAAAGGTAGAGCCAAGGAGGGTGTGGTTGAAAAATCTAATTCCATTAAAAAGAAGTTAAGTGCTTCGCATTAAGGAATAGGAAATATTCCTTGAGGGTATCTCAGGAATCTGTAAGGCCTTTGCCACCATAATATCAGAGAGATAGAATGTAAATTTGTTTGAAAGACTCTCCAGGACAGAGTCTTGGAGAAGGAGTCCTGGGGTGTTCTGCTTGGCTAGGACTGGGACACTGAGAGGCTGCTATAGCCATGGTTCAAGTGGGCCCAGAAGTAACTCACTGTCAGTAGACCTTGGCATTATCCATATGATGCTGGTCTTGCAGTCATGTAAAATATGACAGTGTGCAAAGCCAGCACAAGAGAGAGATATTGTGGATTTCAATAGCTGTAGGGACAGAGCCACCCATGTCTTTGATAATTCAAATACCACTACCACATACCCCAGATGTTGGACATGGAACAATAGAATTTCATGTTTGTCCTGCTAAGTTTCAGTGTTTCTTTGGTCTGCTATCTCCTTCCCATTCCACTGTTCTTCCCTTTTGAAACAGGAATGTTTATCCTGGTTTTGTCATGCCATTGTATTTTGAAAGTAGGTAACGTTTTTTATTTTTACGGAAACTAACAGATGAGTTTGCTTTGAGTATCAAAGGAGACTTTGTACTTAGACTTATGAGGAATGCTGAAACAGTTAAATCCTTAGGGATTTTTGGATATAGACTGTGCATTTTGCATTGTGGGATGGACATGAGTCTGTGGGGGCCAGGAACAGAATGCTATAGTTTAAATCTGTAATGTCTCCCAAAAGGCTCATGTGTTAAAGGTTTGGTTCCACTCATGGAACTATTTGAAGGTAATATAACTTTTAAAAGTTGAGAGCCAGTGGGAGGTCTTTAGGTCATTGGGGGTGGGACTTTGAGGAAAATTCTAGAACCTTATTTTCCATTTTTTATTTCTGAGTCATGAAATGAGCAGTTTTGCTCCACCACTTGCTCCTACCATTATGTGTTTGCCTTGTTACAGACCCAAAAGCAGGGAGACCTAGTAATCTTAGACTGAAACTTCTAAAAGAATGAGTTAAAATAAATCTTTTCTCTTTAGAAGTGGATTATATCAGGTATTTGTTATAGTAATAAAAATCTGTTTAACAATTATTCAGTAAATAAGCCAATCTGAAAAGGATATATATACTACATGGTTCCAAATATGACATTTTGGAAAAAGCAAAACCATGATGACAATTAAAAAAAACATCAGTAGCTTTCAGAGATTGGCGGCACTGTTACAAACAGGGAACATACAGAGAATTTTTAGGGCAGTGAAATTAATCTTCTCTATAATGCTCTGAGGGTATACATGTGTCATTATATATATTTTTTTAATTTTTAAAAAATATTTTCCTAGTTGTTGATGGACCTTTATTATATTTTATTTATATGCGGTGCTGAGATTTGAACCCAGTGTTTCACACATGCTAGGCAAGCACTCTACCACTGAGCTACAACTCCAGCCCCCGTTATATATTTATTCAACCTCATGTAATGTACACCAACAGTGAAACCTAATATAAACTATGGCCTTTGAGTGATAATGATGTGTCAATTTAGGTTCATCAGCTATTGTAAATATACCCCTCTGGTGGGGAGCATTGATAGTAGGGGGAACTATGCATATGTGGGGACAAAGGGATCATGAGAAATTTCTGGACCTTCCACTCAATTTTTCTATGAACCTAAAGATGTTTTTAAAAGTAAATTATATTAATAAATATGTTTAAATTAAAGAAAAAACTACCAAGTGTCTGAGAAAAATTAAAGATTGAAAGAAATGGGGAGCTACTACATGTCCACAGGTTGAAATCTTTTTAATATTACTAGAACGGGGGCTGGGGCTGGGGCTCAGTGGTAGAGCACTTGCCTTGCATGTGTGAGGCACTGGGTTTGATGCTCAGCACCACATAAAAAAATAAATAAATAAAATAAAGATATTGTGTCCATCTACAACTAAAAAATTTTAAAAAATATATTACTAGAATGGCAATTTTGTTCACATGAATCCATAGATTCAACCAAATATCTATTGACACAAGAAAGTTACTCATAGATATTTCAAGCTGATCTCTAAATTTATATAGAAATGCAAAGGACTTGGAATAGTCAAAACAATTTTATAAAAGTAGAATAAAGTTAGAAGACTTAGATTGTCTAATTTAAAAACTTACTATGAATGTACAAGAATCAAGATGATGAAGATACTGTAATATCAGCACATAACTAAACATTTACTTCAACAAAATAAAAAGTCAAGAAATGATCATCTCATTCAACTGATTTTCTTTCTTTCTTTTTCTTTTTTTCTCTTTCTTTCTTTTTCATACTGAAGATTGAACCTAGGCAGTGTTTACCACAGAGCTACATCCTCAGCCCTTTATTTTTTGAGACATGTTCTCACTAAATTGCTGAGGCTGCTCTCAAACTTCTGATCCTCAACCTCCTGAGTCACTGGTATTATAGAAATACACTACCATGCCTGGTGATCACACTGATTTTCAATAAAAGTGCCAAGATATTTAAATAGAGAGAGGAAAATCATTCAACATATGGTGCTGGGATGATTGAATATTCATAGTTCAAAAATCAACTTAGACCCTTACCTCACACTATATCTAAGATTTACTCAAAATGAATTATAGTCCCAAGCAGAAGAGATAATACTATAAAATTTATAGAAGAAAGTAAGATAAAATTTTTATGCTTTAGGTTAGGCAAATAATTCTTTAGATATGACAAGAAAAGTATAATCCATAAAAGAAAAAAATAGTAAACTGATCTTACTTAAAATTGAAATTTTTTGATCTTCAAAACATACCATTAGTACAATAAAACAGACTGGGAGAAAGTATCTGCAGATACTATTTCTGAGAAAGGGTTTTTATTCAGAATGTATAACAAATGCTTAGAATTTAATAATAAGACAAATTTTAATAAGAAAAAATTTAAATATATTGCAAGAATGATATATGAATGATTAATATGCACGTGAAAAGATGCTCAACAATAGTAGTCATTAAGAAAACTCAAATCAAAATCTCAACAAGATACACTTACTTACCTATTAGAATGACTATAATCTAAGTGATAGGTTGTATAAAGTGTTGGTAAGGTTGTAAAGAAATTGAAATTCTCATTCATTGTCTGTGGTAAAATGATAGACACTTCACAAACTTTTGACATTAAACATAAATTTACCATACTACACAGCAATTCCTCTCCAAGAAAATACAAATAGGTCCACACAAATTCTGCTAGGCAAATATTCATATCAATATAGTTTGTAGAAGTCTCAGACTGAAACAATCCCAAAACAAAACAACTGGTCAGTAGTTAAATAAAATATATCCATAAATGGAATATTATTAAGGAAAAAAATTAATAAAATATGGACTTTGGATCCATTATATTAGAGGGGAGAACCTGGAAAAGTTTGAATGAAATGAAATTAGTCATTTCATTGACTAAATGAAAGAATTCATACACAAAGAGTACGTATGTAGCATTCAATTTATAAGAAACATCCAGAAAGGGAAAGTTTATAGTGAAAATCAGAGGAAATAATAATTGACTGCAAATGGGCTTTTTTTTGGAAAACAATTTAGTGTGATGAAAAAATCCCAAAACTGGTTTATTGTGACAGTTGTGTGGCTTTATAAATTTACTACCAGGTCATTGAATTACATACTTACAAAGGATGAATTTTATGGTCTGTAAATTTTACCTCAATGGTCCACCTTTTTGTAAAAAAAAAAAAAAAAAAGTCACAATGGAACACAAAAATTCTAGTCCTTGTAATTCAATGGACTTGAATTTTTATTATTCTTATATTTTATTTTATTATTTTATTGTTCTGTATTGTATTTATTTTTCATTCCACCATCTTTCCTACCCCCATGTCCCCTCCACTTTTCTCCCTCCTCCTTGCCCAATCCAAAGTTCCTCCACTCATCCCATGCCCCCCACCCGTTATGGATTAGCATCTACTTATCAGAGAAAACATTTGGCCTTTGATTTTTTGGGATTGGCTTACTTTGCTTAGCATGATATTCTCCAATTCCATCTATTTACCTGCAAATGCCATAATTGTATTCTCTTTTATTGATGAATAATATTCTATTGTGTATATATACCATAGTTTCTTTTCTTTATCCACTCATCTATTGAAGGGTATCTTGGTTGGTTCCACAGCTTGGCTATTGTGAATTGTGCTGCTATAAATATTGATGTGGCCGCGTAACTGTAGTATGCTGTTTTAAAATCCTTTGGGTATAGGCCAAGGAGTGAGATAGCTGGGTCAAATGGTGGTTCCATTCCAAGTTTTCTAAGGAATCTCCATAGTACTTTCCAGATTGGTTGCACCAATTTGCAGTCCCACCAGTAATGTATGAGTGTGCCTTTTCCCCTACATCCTCGCTTGTATTCTTAATAACTACCATTCTGACTAGAGTAAGATGAAATGTTAGAGTAGGACTTGAATTTAATATACCCTTGTATTTGTAAAATTATTTATTTCTTTTTAAAATAAATCTATGTTCTACTGCATTACTATAGAAGTTTTTCATAGAAAGAAACTTAAGAGAATGAGGCAAAAAATTAAAGAAGTTGTCATATTATCTTCTTAGTCATAATATATCATCTTGTACAGCTCATATTGCAGGACCTTTTTTCATAACTTCATAATCTACTCCATACACATAGAATAAAGTCAAAATGCACTTAGAAATAAAAATTTTAAAAAGTATTAGAAATACCTAAAGAAAATTAAATTACTCCTTAACAGAGCAATACTTATAATACCTATATTTCTTAAGTATTTCAAAAACTGGAGCCAATATCTACTTAATAATCATCAGTAACAAAAATGGCATTAGCCTGATAATTTCTATTCTAAATTCTTTTCCAAAATGTAACTTTCTTAAACATACAAAAAGTCTCTTGCTCTGCTCCCCCCACCTCTGGAATCCACTCTAAATATCATAATGTACCTCTGCTCTATAGATCTTTTAATGACTTTGAGAAAAGCAATAAAATTATGATCTTATTATTTCTATACGCACATATTAGGACATAAGCTGAAGGTAGATTGTAGTGTTAAAACCACCTAGTCTGTTTCTTAGGCACTTTAGAAATTTTTCCAGCAACATTCTAAATATTTAAGTATCTACATTTGAAATAATATATAACCTAAGATTTCCTACATCTTAGGCTTTCATAGTCACCTTCTTTTCCCTTTTCCTATTACAACATATTATATAATATATATTCTCAATAAATAAATACATAAATGTATGTGATATATATGTGTGTGTGTGTGCATATATATATATATATATACACATACATACACACCTCATTCCCTTAAACAAAATCCCAATAGGGGTTGAACTCTAGCAATTTTAACTAATCCTAATAATCTACTTTTAAATCCTAAATTGAGATCTTTTTCCTTGTAATTGATGAATATTTGCTCTTTCACATTGGTGTAATGATCGTTTTTTTCATTCTATCACCTAGAGATTCTAGATCTTGACACTGACATTCAACAAATGGATAACTTTTGACTGTTGATATGAATGTTCAAAGTCAGAGTTAAAATAATCATATTAGAAGAAATTCTAAATAATATTCTACCTGCATAAAACTAAATGTGAAACTATTTTTAAATAAAACTATGGGTTGTGCCAGTGTTATTCCCTCCTATTGTAGTGTAAATATTAATTTTAATAAGGTTTTTTATTATATATTTTGTAGAAACTTATCACAAACTTAAAATTTAGGCTGCACTGTGAACTGCTATTTGAAAAGTGCTCTGTTTTTATCAACTGGCTACAGAGAACTGAGGAGGGAGCCATCTTGAGGCAGCTATGCTGCAGCTGCAGGAGCCAGGAAAGCATGGCAAATACTGCCATATATCTTTTCCAAGTATGCCAAGACCACATAATAGGAAAAAGATAGTCTCTATTTTTATCCAAATGCTGTTGGGAAACTGGATATCTATGTGAATGAAGATGGACCCTTATCTCATACCTACCTATAAAAATTAACACAAAATGGATTAAAAACCTAAATATATGAAATGAAACTATACAATGCCTGAAGAAAAATATAAGAGGAAAGCTCCATGACATTCATCTGTGCTATGATTTCTTGAATATGACACCAAAAGCATGGATAACAAAAGCAAAAATAGATGGAACTATATCAAACTTAAAAACTTTTGTGAAACAAAGGAAACAATCAACAAAGTGAGGCAAACCCATGAAATTAGAGAAAATATTTGTAAAGCATACATTGCATAATGTATAATATTCATAATATATAAAGAATTTCTACAGATCAATAACAAAAACTCCCTTTTAAATGATCAGATTAACAGGCAAAAGATTTAGATGAACATTTCTCTGAAGAAGATACACAAATGGGCAAAAGGGATTGAAAAGATACTCAATATCACTAATCATCAGGGAAATGCAGATCAAAATCAAAATGAGACATCAATCATACCTATTATGATTTAAGAAATGAAAGAATAAGTGATGGAAGGAAGGAAGGAAAGGAGGAAGAAAGGAAGAAAGAAAAGGGGAGGAAATAATAAGTATTGATGAGAATGTAGAAAAATTTCAATCCTTGGGGACTGTTGGCCCAAGGATTTTAAAATGGTACAGTCAAAATGGAAAGCATAAAAGCCATCCTATTTGCAATAGTGTTGTGGTTTAGATAGAGGTGTCATCCACAATCTCATATCTGAGACAATGCAAAACAGTTTAGAGGTGAAATGATTGGGTTATGAAAATTTTAACCTAATTACAGCATTAATCTCCAGATAGGGATTAACTGGGTGGTAACTATAGGCAGATAGGGTATGGCTAGAAGAGGTGGGTCCCTGTGGATGTGTCTTTGGGATATATTTTGTCCTTGATAATCAGGTCTCTTCTTCCTGGTGTCATGTCCTAAGCTATTTTACTCTGCTGTGATGTGCTGCCTCACCTCAGGCCCAGGGCAATGGAGCCAGCTATCTATAAACTGAGACTTCTGAAACCATGAGCTCCAAAATAAACTTTTCTTCCTCTAAAATTGTTCTTGTCAAGTCTTTTGGTCAAGCTGCAAAAAATATGATTATAACAAATATGATTTTAAAATATATTACAAAACTACAGTAATCAAAACATCCAGAAATAAAATACCCAAGAATAAATTTAGCTGAAGAGGTGAAAAGATCTCTACAATGAAAATTATAAAATATTGATGAAAGAAATCAAAGAGGACATGCAAAAAAGAGAAAGACATTCCATATTCACAAATTAGAGGAATCAACATTGTTAAAATATCCATACTACCCAAAGCTATTATAAAATCAGTGCAATCTCTATCAATAAGCCAATGGCATTTTTCCTGAAACTAGAAAAAAATTCTAAAATTTATGTGGAATTACAAAAATCCACGAATGGTCAAAGACAATGTGAACATGAAGAACAAAGTAAGGGGCATTATGCTACCTGACTTCAAAACATAGTACAAAGATTTAATAATAAAAATAAAAATGGTACTGTATTGACATTAGAATGGACACATATATGAATGGCATAGAGAGACTAAAAGTAAACCATGCATCTACAGTCAACTATAATCTTTTCAATAAATGGGTGCTGGGGAAATTGGATATTCACATACAGAAGAATGAAACTAGCCTTACATTTCATAAGTTACAAAGATCAACTCAAAATGGATTAAAGACTTTAGTATCTGATGTGAAACAGAAACTACTAGAAGGAAATATAAGACAAATGCTTTAGGACACTGGAATGGAAAATGATTTTTGTACAAGGCCCTAAAAACACATGAAACAAAAGCAAAAATAGAAAACTGTGATTGCATAAAATTCAAAAGTTTATGCACTGTAAAGAAAACACTCAAGTGCAGAGACAACATACAGAATGGGAGAAAATATTTGCAATGAATACATCTGACAAGGTGTTGATATCCAGAATATATAAGGAATTCCACAAACTCAATAGCAAAAAAAAAAAAAAGATGGCCAAGAGAGACACGAAAAAATGTTCAACATCACCAATGATCACAGAAATGAAAAGCCACAAAGAGATGTCACCTCACCCCAGTAAGAATGACTAATATCAAAAAGACTATAAAGATAACAAGTACTTGTGAGGAAGGGGAAGAAAAGGGAGTATTTTCATACTGTTGGTGGGAATGTAAATTAGCATAGCCATTAGGAACAACAGTATGGAGGTTTCTCAAAAAATTAAAAATAGAACATCCATACTATCCAAATCCTGTTCCTCACTATTTATCCAAATAAAATGAAATCATCATGTCAGAGAGACATCTATACTCCAATGTCCACTGCAGCACTATTCACAGTAGCCAAGAAATAGAAATAATCTAAGTGCTCATCAACTAATAAGTGGATAAAGAAAATGTGGTACACATACACAATGGAATATTATTCAGCTATGAGAAAGGATGAAATCCTTTCATTTTCAACAACATGAATGGAACTAGGGATCATTATGGTAAGTAAAATCAGTCAGGTACAGAATGACAAATACCAAAAGTTCTTAGTTACATGTAGGTTACTATGTATCACATAAAATCTATTTATAGAAAAAGAATATGAGAGGCTGAGAAAATGGAGAGGGAGACATATTCCTTTCAGAAGAATTTCAAATAATACAGAGATGGTTTCCAACCTACGAAGGTTTAACTTAGGATTTTTTGGTTTTATTGATGGTACAAAAGTGATATGCATTAAGTAAAAACAGTACTTTGAATTTTGAATTTTGATCTTTTTATGGACTATCAATATTTATTACCATGTCCTTTTGCAGTGCTGAGCAGTGGCAGCAAGTTACAGATTCCAGTCAGGCATTCCATCCGGAGGATAAACAACCAACTTTAAAGTGTACTGTGTTGTTAAGATACAATGTTTGGTAGTTTAGATATATTAAATGCATTTTCAAATTAAAGTAGGTTTATCAATAGGTAACCCCATCATAAATTAGAGGATATTGCGCAAATGTAATCCCCAACTTAAGTACAGTTTGAATTTAGTGACTTCTTGAAAGAACAAAGTATAAAAAGGAAAAAAGAACTTAAGAGTAGATAAGGCTGGAAAACAATAACCTAACCAAGTGATCAGGGTCAACGTCACTGGTGATAAGGCATGTTAATGTCAAATAATCTCTGATACAAAACAATGAGAAAGGAACTTAAACTTCTGTAGTATTATCCCCTCCCCTCAAAATATAAATTCTGAGACCCTGCCCAAGTGAGGCCTGGGCCCACCCCCAGTTCTGCTCCAGAGTTCCTGTGGACCCTGCAAAAGTAAGAGAGGGCCCAAAACCCCCCTCAGGGACTGCAATGGGAGTCCTCCAAGGCTACTTCCACTTCCCTCTTGAGGTACTTCCACTACTGCCACCACCAACTTTAGTGGCAGTAGTGTCCATCTGGGGATACATGCTGGGGACTGGAAGTAACTCCAAGGTGAGATACAGGTAATCTGTAGTGTCAGTACAAGATTATAGAATAGAAGCCACAATACCTCAGCACAGCATTGCAAGAAAGGAAGATACACAATCAACATAAAAAAACAAGGGAAGAAAGTGCCCCAAATAAACCTTGATATCACAGTAATAGAATCTATTGATAGCACAGTTGATGAAATGTCAGAGAAAGAATTCAGAATGTACATAATTAAAATGATCTGCGAATGAAAGAATGACATAAGTGAGCAAATACAGGCAAAAATTGATCAATCCAACAAAGAAATAGGAGAGCAAATAAAGGCAACCATTGATCATTCTAACAAAGAGATAAGAGAGCAAGTACAAGTAACAAAAGATTACTTTAAGAAAGAGCTAGAGATTGTGCAAAACAAAAAATCAGAAATTCTTGAAGGAAACAATAAACCAAATAAAAAACTCAATAGAAAGCGTCACCAGCAGACTATATCACCTGGAAGACAGGCCCAAATCTTCATCATATCGAATTAGGACCTTACTTCCTTATCAAGACTCCTATAGCACAAGAAGTAAAATCAAGAATCAACAAATGGGATGGATTCAAACTAAAAAGCTTCTTCTCAGCAAAAGGAACAATCAAGGAAATGAACAGAGAGCTGCCAGTCTGAGAACAAATCTTTGCCACACACACATCTGATAGAGCACTAATCTCCAGGATATATAAAGAACTCAAAAAACTCAACACCAAAAAAACAAACAACCCAATCAATAAATAGGCCAAGGAGCTGAACAGAAACCTCACAGAAGATATACAATCAATCAACAGACATACGAAAAAATGTTCAACATCTCTAGCAATTAGAGAAATGCAAAGCAAAACTACTCTAAGATTTCATCTCATTCCAGTCAGAATGGCAATTATCAAGAATAGAAAAAACAATAAGTGTTGGTGAGGTTGTGAGGAAAAAGGCGCACTCATACATTGCTGGTGGGACTGCAAACTGGTACAACCAATCTGGAAAGCAGTATGGAGATTCCTTAGAAAACTTGGAATGGAACCATCATTTGACTCAGCTATCCCACCCCTGGGTCTATACCCAGAAGACTTAAAAACAGCATACTAGTGATGCAGCCATTTCAATGTTTATAGCAGCTCAATTCACAATAGCTAAACTGTGGAACCAGCCTAAATGCCCTTTGATAGATGAATAGATAAAGAAACTGTGGAATATATATACAATGGAATATCACTCAGCAATAAGAGAGAATAAAATTATGGCATTTGCCAGTAAATGGATGATATTGGGGAATATCATGCTAAGTAAAGTAAGCCAATCTCAAAAAACCAAATGCCAAATGTTCTCTCTGATAAGTGGGTGCTGATCCATAATGTGGGGGAGGACACGGGAAGAATGGACGAACTTTGGTCACAGGGGTAGGAGAGGGGAGGGGGACAGTAAAGATGGCAGACTATGATGGACATCATATCCCTAGCTTTATGTATGACTGCATGTATATTGTGATTCTACATCACACACAACCAGAGAAATGAAAAGTTGTGCTCAAAAAAAAAAAAAAAATACTATTTAACCATCCCATTCAATAACATGGAATATCTCTTCACTTATTCAATCTTTATATGTTATATGCCTTTTAAAATTTTTCCAACTTTTTTTCCAGTAAAGATCCATGAATACTTTTAAAAAATCATTATTTGATTGAAGAATGCATGAATAAAATGAGAAAAGATGAATATATATATATATATATATATATATAAATTCAGTCTACTGAAAAGAAAAACTTCAAACAGACTCATACATAAAATTGACAAGTACTCTTCAAAACTGCCAAGTTCATGAAAAACGAGGAAAATTGAAGAAATTGTTGTCAAGAAAAGGAGACTACAGAGACATACAACAAAATGCAATGTGATCATGTATGGGACTAGTCAAATCTGATTAAAGTGTGTAATTTAATTAATAGTAGTACATCAAAGTTCACTTCTTAGTTTTTCAATTGAACCATAAAATAACTATGTCAGACACAAAAATCAGAGGCAACTATATGAAGGGTATATGAATATTCTCTGTACTAACTTTGCAACTCTTCAATAACTCTAAATGCATTCCAAAATAAAATTATGTTAAAGTTATTTTATAAGTATCTATAAGTATCTATTTTATAAGTATTTATAAGTATTTATAAGTATCTATTTTATAAGCTTTTATGTATAAAAGCTTACCCAAATCAGTGACAAAAATTGATAGTCTCAATAACAAAGTCTGAATGATTCAGAAATTAATAGTACTGTCTCTAAAGATAGACTGACTGTGAATGAATACTAAACCAGACTCAGCTCCTCAACTTTGTCACAATGGGAAGCTTAATCTTTCAATGTCTCAGTCTCTCCACAGTTTAAATAGGGATAACAATAGCACCTATCTCTAGGATTTCTGTGAGGATTAAATGAATTTTTAGATGACATATTTATTATACTATTTATATAGAAATAACTCAATAAATGTATGCTCTTGGTATTATTATCTTGAAAATACATCACTTTAACACATGACTATTGACAACATGCCTTCTTGTCAGTACTTTAAACCCATAGTTTTTGGCTACTTGTCTCAGAGCTAAAGAAAATTACTTTCATTAAGAAAAGTGTGTAAGAAGTTAAAATATCCAGACATTTGACCTCCTGCAGGAGGCCCCACCACTGCTATCAGTAACATGGCTCATCTATATCCTATCTGACTTTTCAAGAGACTTGCATGTGCCTTACATTAATTTATCCTTACAACATTTCCACAAGAAAAAGAAAATAACATTTTATCTCCAACTTGTATATGAGTAAAATAATCCTTAATGAGATTAGATGTCTCCTAACTACTTAGCTGTAAAGCCAAGTGAAATTAGGGATTTTTGCTCAATGCTTCACTACCTCTTCTATGGCTCAGTTAGAACCTCTACCCATAAAGTCATCAAAAAGTATCTCACTATCTCACATTAGGTGGCCTTAACTTTAGTAAGTCAGAGCTTCCTTATAGTCCTCTAAATGCAGTCATCCTCCTGTGGATACCAAAGTCCCTTATACAAAATGGTATGGTATTTGCTTATAACCTACATACATCTTCCCATGTACAAGTCACAAGGATTACAGGTTGTATATCCCTTACCTAAAATGTCTGGCACTGGAAAGAATTCAGATCTCAGAGTTTTTCTGATTTTGGAATATTTGTATAGACCTTACTGATTGAACATCCCTAATCCAAAAATCCAAACTCCCAAACTTTTTGAGAATTAACCTGAACTTATTATATATAGTACAATTTAAATACTATGTAAATAAATATCATGCTGTGTTATCTAGGAAATAACAAGGAAAACAAGTCTGTTTATCTTCTTGGACTTCAACCAATTGGACTCATTTCTTGTCCCTCATATGACAGTCACAGAAATGTTTCCATCTTCCTTTGTTTTGTATTTTCTTCCCTTCCTAAGTAAGTTATAGTCTTATTCTCTCTACTCACCTACCCAACCCAACCTCCCTGCCTTTCAATTTCAGGAGTATTGGAATTGTCATACAGGGCCATGATTGCCCACGTATCTGCTCTCAACATAACTGAAATCTATGTTTTGAAATGTTTTCTAAAATGGAATTGGGTCACCCTACTTAGAATTCTTCCTGTAGTCCTTCTCATATTATTTGGACACTCCACAAAGAGAAGATTAGGACATCAACTGTGTTTTAATCCCTTTACTATTTTTATAAAATGTAAAACAAAAATTTTCCAAGTTACTGAGGAATCTTTCATTTCACAGTAACTAAATAAGCCATTATTTATAAGCAAATTATATTCTAACAGCCTATTTATAAGGTTTTTATTTGAAAATCTGTTCATATTTTTATATGGGCATTATTTCATAAATACTGGCTCAACAGCAAGTTAACCTAAAAAGGTAGATTGCATACAATGCACTAGAAGAATATTTATAATAGAATGGAGAGAGCATGTGGTCTTGAGTAAGACAGACTTGGATTCAAATCTAAATTCTATCACTTAAAATCCCAAGGACATTGAGCATGTTGTACAAATTCCCTTAAATTCACTCCCTTCATCTGCTCAAATGGAGTCCTAAGTATACACCATAATCATAAGAATAAAAAGATTAAGTACAGCTGACCAATATTGAATGATTATTTAGTGCCAGGCACTAAGCCAAGGATATCCCTTAATTTATTTAATTTGTCCACCAATCTAAAGTAGTTACTATTAAGACAAACAAAATGAAGTCTTGTAGAGCTTCTATGATTAAATGCGAAGTACCTATCACATTACTAGGAACATTTCTTTGTCTCTCCATGTGAGACATACCTGCTAGTAGAAAGCTGAAAAATTAATATTCATTTCAAGATCATGAAATCCATGAAGATAGGTATTGTGCCTCTCTTGTGTACTGCTATACTATTAACCTGTGATAGCATTAAGGGGGAAAATATAATTATTGAATAAAGTGAATGAGTTAATTTTCAAAAGGTAGAAGCATTTCAAAAATTTTACTAAAATTCCTTTTAAAATTCTTGTAAGCATAAAAACCTCAAAGCAGTATATATAAATATGATAAAAACTATTTTATCTTCTGAGATTTGAGCTGATTTTCCTTCATGAAGGATCACTGAACTATTAACAAGGTATGATGTTCTTTCTCCTTATCCTTTCTGGTATTTCTCATTCACTCTCTAAGTTCAAAATTAAAATACAAGTATTTCTTTATCATTATTTATTTCACTTGTTTCCATTTTCCTTGACTGTCAAGTACACAATTTAAAAATAATTCCTTCTATTCTTATTCCCACATTACACTACAGACCTCAGAATTATCTAGTGCTTGCAATTTGCAAAATTTGCCATACCAGTGTACTTCTCTTGCTGCATTAGATACCATTTTGTATATGCCATCTTCCAAAACTAGAAATATTTCTCATCTACTTTCCTCTCCTTTTTTCTTCTTTTTGTCCATATGTTTATATATTTATTAGTCATCTTGTCAATTTAATTGAGTTTCATGAAGAGTAAAGATAAATGTTTGTGTTCAATCCACCATATTAAACTGGAAGTCCATAACATCTATAATGGTTTTTCTTCATGTTTATTTCTGAGTATATTAAGTCAGAAGCAGTTGCTGTTTGGAGTATAAAACTGATGGGACAAACCTTATCACTGACTTACATCCTACCTTCATTCCTTTCTAGGAACATCTAGAAAGAGGTCATATGTAAAATGAGTTCCAGTAGACGCCCTTCTGGAACAATAAAGTAAAGAAACAAGAATGGAAGAATAAATATATCTTGAAACTTATCCAGATTTAAACTAACAGTTGCACAGACACTAAAATATCATCTATTTCTAACACTGTACAGTGAAAGAATTCCCTTCAAGATATTCCTAATAAGTGCTCACCTAGTCTCTACTTAAACATCTCTAGTGAGCTGATACTCAATCCTACTAGAGGATTCTGCACTTTTATGGTTTTCATAATTTAAATCTCTGGGTTAGTCTACAGAATGGCAAGATGTTCAGCAAAGCCAAGCAAAAGGCATCATCATCCCACAGTGTCCATGGAGATTCTATTCTAGTGAAGATAGGGGTTAGCAGCAGTGACCATATCCGTACTCCAGATATCAGTTCAAGTAGGAGCACCCAGGATCCAGGGCAGATATCATCAAGGCAGCAAGGTATCATATCTGAGTCCAACAGATCATTCTACAAGATAACATTGGGATTTTCTCCTGTCCGTGTAGCCTACAAGTCTGATTCTCTAGTCTTTCCAGAAATTACTTTTAATATCCTCTTAATAATTGGATAATTTAATATTCAATATCTTTTTAACAAATTCCTTTTCTGCTTTAGATAGTTTCTTTTTTGTGCAACTGAAAATTTCTGATTTAACTTTAATAAATTTAATAAAAATAAAAATATTTAAACAAAAAATAAAATAACTTCGAAAATATTACTAAATAATATTAAAAGCTAATATCAACACTGGACTCTGAATCTCTTCAAAAGAACTCAATTTCTCAGTTTGAAAAAGCAGATTTCTCCTTCAAGTTTCCCACCAGAAGATTGTGTTTTATTTAGTAAAATTCTGCTTTGAAACTAGGAAGCATCGATGAGGCCTACTGCCAGGAGTGAGCACCATATTCCTCTTTAATAACATTATGGTGGGAATTGAGTATTGTGGCTGAACTGCTCAATGAGTAGAAAATGTGGATTTATGGCCTATTAAAATAGTTGAGGATGAATTATGACTTGAGAGAGGAGTAAGTATTTCTTCCAAGTACTCTTATATTTTACTGAAATAATTAATGCTACTTATATACCTCTGAAATAATGTAAAAATTAACAACAAAACTTCACATGCATATATATAGCTGAGCTTATTGGCCAAGTAAAATACCATCAAACCTCACTTCTCTATTTTTTCTAGCCTAATACATATGGTAAAAACATGAAATCACTAGGATTAAAAAGGCAGGTTTGGCAGACTTTTTCTATTTACTTGGACTATGAGCTATAAAATTGAATTTGGGGCCCTATCTCCAAGAAAAATGTTATTAGCTCTCAGAATAACTGTATGTTAGTGAATCAGACATAGATAAAAAGATTTCCATTATAACTGTTTTTAGCTATGATTTACAATGGCCTATATTGTTTTATAATGACTTTCAATTTTGAAAATGTACATCCATTGTTAGTTTTATGGATATAATCACAACTGATTGTGGGCTTGGAGAGACTGATCCTTCTAACTCAGTAACAACAAGGAAAATTCTGAACATACAATAAATAGACATTCTAGATACATTTACAAGAAAGTCCTTATTTTCTGGGGAAAATAAGTATAAAAGTTTTCAATAATTGCTTAACCATTTATTTTCCTTCGTTCAATTTTGGTGTAAGTTGGTGAATAAAACTTGCTTGGTATAGAGGTCCTGCCATCTGCTATTACACAATCTGAGATTATCTACTCATTTGTGTCCTAGTTCAAAACAAAAGCCATATGAAATCAATTTCTAACTAGCAGTTGACATAAAGGTATCATTGAATAATGAATTTGACACAAAGAAAACAACCAGGATATCAACTTTTGATTTATTCCACCTACAACTTTCTTCCCTGACTCATTGCATAACAAGGCAATTTGCCAATGGTTTCAACCAAAGTCTTGTGACCTTTCATAGCATCAAACTTGAAATCCATGCAAAAATTTCCCTTACCCTGCATATCACTTCTCCTCATCCTATCTCCTACAGGCCCACCCCTACCTATATTCCCTACTAACAACTAGTCTTTATTCCAAATTAAACCTGGACAAAACCAAGGGATACATTTAGTGCCTAAATCACATGCCTCCTCCTTATCCTTCCCCATCTTAGCTTCTTCCTCTGCTGAGGTTTCTTCTTAATTTCCAGATAGTTGACAAAACTTACTCTAGTCTATTTCTCTACAATTAAAGCCCACCAAAACCACATCAGTTTTGGTTCAAATAGCTGATATCTTTCCTAGATTTTCTCATTTTGCATTAGTGAGGCGATATCTACATGTCACATAAAGTCATTTAGAATCCTTTATCCTTACTTAAGCATAATGATAAGATTTAAACATAGAGATTAAAGTAGTAAGCAAGACCAGATGAAACATGGTATTTTATCATAACCCTATAACAAGGATAAGCCACACTCATATAACTATAAGCTCATTTGTCAAATTATTTTCATAAAATTGGGAAGGAGAAATTAACAACCTCTGTCTGTCATTTACTTAGCCTGTGCCAGAGAGGTGAGGAGTATTGCTTTTTTCCTTTTCTTTTGCAATAAAAAACAAAACAAACACACACACCACCACCACCCTACACACACACACACACACACACACACATTTACAGACCAACATAATTCCACAACAAATCATATTTAGTAAAAGCATTGAACCACAATTTGAATCAAGGTGTGTTAAAATAATTTTTTTCTGACAATAGTAAAGCTTCTCTCTATGTATTTTAAAAGAACTAGCTATAGAAGTTCTCGTGAGATATTATTACTTAGGAAATGTACACTATTCTTATTTTACTATTGAGGAATTTGACTTAGTAGGTTTACTTAAACTAAATCACATAATTAATTAATGGACAATACAAACTAAAAAACCAAATCTCTTGGTGATTTAATTCTATTAGAGAATGTTTAGACAAATGGAAAAGAATGCATACATTCAATTAATATATTCATATGATTTAAGAGTAAAGGTAAGCAGTAATATTAATAAGGCTAGAGCAACAAGTTCAGGACTCACCATGCAAACAAGGATTTCTGGTTACCTAGCCTGACAAATAGTAGATAGTTTTAAAAGTATTCCTTCTTCAAGAAACACAAGTGCTCTCATTTTAATCTGATATGGTAATATTGGGACACTATTCATTAAAACTTCTTGGACAAAAATGTTAAAATTAATGTTTATTCCTTACATAATGGCAAATCTCAATATTGGCATAAATAATTCCACAGATGACATTAAAGTGCTGTTCTCCCATTTCTTCATATGTTCATGGGCCTCAAATTATTTGCTTTGGTAAAAAAATCAGAAAATAAACAAAATAATGCATAATGAGGAGCTTAACTAATGATATCTAAGTTCTCTACTAGTTTGATTTCTAAATGTCTATAATTATGATTCTGAGTATGTCTAATGGTACATAAATAAAAAACAAAAACAAGAAAAAAAATGTAATTATATTCTATGTAATCAGTTCTACTGAGACTATAAATTCTAAGTTATTATGAAATATCCAACTATATACACTCATATACACACATACTTCTTTTTATCTTATAACATTTTTTTCCAGAACTGCATCTAAAATATAAATATACTGTAAAGAAATTGAAATAGGAGTTTAAGACGTGAGCAACACTGAGACATCAAAGATTCTTCAGGAAAAAAGAACAACATTTTATGATAAAATAGGAAAAAAATAAAAGGCATTCTCAGATTTCTCAAATGTTTGAGATAAAGGCTAAGATTAGCATTGAGTCATTATTTTAAACTATTATTTGAATTGAACATACTTTTATTTATCAACATTTTATGAAAAGTAATACTTTTAAGGCTTAACTTGATATTTTCCACATGTAGTATAAAAAAGTTGATGTCTTCAGGTAAATTATCAAAAATGGTACAGATTCCTCAGAAAATAGAAATAAAATTAATATTTAGTGTCTACAGTATATTTGAGCTAAAAAAATTTAATGTAAAGTTACATGTTAATTTTATTAAATAAAATTTTTTAACTTACATAGGTAAATTTACTTATCACTTTATTTGTATCTCTCATAAACTCCTTAAATAGTTTGACTATACCAACACATTTTGAAAAGGTAATATATAATATAATGTATCATCAAAAAAGACTTTTATGAACTAATCTATTAAAAAATATTTTCATACATGTTCTTGTGGAAAGGTGGCTTGTAATCATAATTCAGTTTTGACTCAGAAACATTGGACAAGTCATCTAACTTTTCTCTAAATATGTTATTTAGTTATAAATGTAAAGATATTAACCTCTACTGCCCTATTGTTTTCTGAAAGATTATTATAAAGATTAAGCATGACAAAATATTTTACAAGCCATAGAGCAATATATCACCATGGCTACTATAATATTCTGTATATGTCATAATGGTCAATTAAAATAAATTATTTCCAAGAAAAGTTGGAAAGTCTTATCCAAATGACTTGAGTTGATTATGAGTGCATCTTCTAGCTCAGCATTCTTCCATTAATTCCGAATCCTATAAACTGACAGTGGTGATAAAATACAATCTACAAGAAAATTCATCTAGCAAATTGGCCAGAAATCAGTTATAAGGAAGTTGAAATTTAAAAAATAAAATAAAAGTTGAGAATTTAAGAGAAGTGTAAGATCAGGGAAAAGAAGTGAGACAATGTAAGTAAATCAATAATGTTTGGGTGATTTACATTATACCATCCTTGTATGTTTGCCCAGCAAGGATCTTTTTCTTATTTTTTTTAAACCAATTCTCAGGAAATTATTCACTCTTTAAAAAAATTTGACTATACAATTCAATCTGCTCTCCAACCAGTAATGCTCAATGGTCTGACAGTTTTTTTTTTAAATATAAAAGGCATTTACAACTGAACTGCATTGAAGTTCTTTTTCCTATTTCTTACACCACATCCAGCTAATTGCTCTTTAACATGCTAACAGAAGGATAAGCTGATACATAATAATTCAGGCATGCATCAATCCCATAATGCCAGGAACTCAGAAGCAGCATGAGAAAACATCAGATTTTTGGCATGTGGGCAAGATGTTTAAATCTGCATAGATTCGAGCCAATTAGACTTGTCAGACTCCAATCCAGTTGAGAGTGACCCCTGATGGTGGAAAGACATGTGGGACAAGCCACAGAAAAGCTTGCAAATGTCAGAGAGGCCAAAAGGTGCCCCACTGGCCTCAAAACTATTAATTAGCAACCAGCAAAAGCACCACCAAAGAATCGCTGCCCCAGCACTCCTCCTCCAGAGGTTGCTGCTACTCGGCCTCATTATCATCTGGATGGAAAACAACACCCTTTCCTGGGAGCTCTCGGCAACACTTTTATTGATTAAGTTCCCACAGTGTTAAATCATTCTGTAGCTTTCACTTCAATCTTCCCACCCCTGAATAATAAAACCTTCAAAGGATTTACTAGGATGGAAATGGAAGTGGGAGCACAAGTAGAGAAGGAGCACTACAACATATTGTTTATATAGTGCCCACAGCGTTGGCATAAATCAGATCCCAGGAAGGGCTTAAAAGACAACATCTAAAATGAAGTTCATCTGAATTTTCTCTTGCACTTAGTAAAGTATGATCTAAAAAAAAAAAAACTTAACATGTCAGCTTTTCTAAGTCTCCTATGCCAAATAAAATAATGACATTAAATGATATTTCTACAAGTCCTCAGTGATCTTATTTGATTAGAAAAATTATAAACATCTGATAGACAGATGCCTGTTCTGATACGCTTAGCAAAATATCACCAGAAGGGAGAGAAGTAAAAAATCAGAGCCACAACTTGAATCTCATGAGAGAATAGGTGCATAAACTTTTACTCCAAATAAATTATTATATTTTTCCCCATTTATGGAGTATTTCTATTAAAACACAAAAGAAAGGAAAAGATGATGATGGTGAAATAGACTCACTTGTATAATACATAATGTGTAACAGTGAGTATTAGGTTTCTATCTATAGATTCTATCTTGCAGAGTACATGTTGGGATTAAATAATAGCATCTTATGAAATACTTGTCATACAACAAGTGCTCAAAAAAGTATCTACACTTATTTGTGTCTTCTCTGCTACCATTCTCCAACAAACTACTTGATTCTGCCTCAGTAAGAGCACAGCTTCTGCCAAAATAGAGAGACATACTCAAGAGAAAACGCGGACTATAAAGTTGTGCAAAGAGGAAATCTAAGTTGGACAGATTCACTTGCAAGTTCAGTGTGATGTCTGCAACTTTAGACAATGTACTTGGGCTTTCTGAGCTAGGAACAAATAAATAAGCTGTGCTGTTTTAGATAGGAAAAATCATTAATTTCACTTACATTAAGAGTATTCCACAACCATTACATGTGACAATAAGTACAAGTCAGTGGAAAGTCACAGTGATAACTTGAGAATTTTGTATGAAGTTAAGATTTATATCATGGTTACATAATTAAGTTTATTTTTCAGTAATTTTGATTTATCCTCTAAGTGCCCTGTATCACATACGTAATCTGAACACCCATAGAGTGAGGAGAGGGGGATAGTTTAAGTTTAGTAGGTTTAAAAATACACAGTAATGGACATCTGCACAGATGTACTTTACTTACATTTTCAGGAGAAACGGTTATATGCACTAAATCACATTAGAAGTCACTTTACAATTTACATTCCCTACAAAATAAGATAAAATGGCAAAAAAAAATTGAATTACATTTCTTAATATTGTACTGGATATTGATTATCACTAAAACAAGCTATCTTTCTAGAAATCTTTTCCAATAACAACAGGTTACTGGTCAGAATTGATAGCTAAAGCTCAAAAGACATGGCTACAGTGTGTCCAATTTACATACAAAGCCAAACTGCTTTGGTTCTCAGTCTACCTCTTGGCAAAGACATTACTCTTTCAGTTCTTACATTTTTAACTAATTCTACTATTAAAAAAAAAATCAAAATATGGATTTACCTGTAAACACAGTGGGATTGATTATACAAGAAGCTGCATGTAGAAGCAAATTCCCAAATATATTCTAGACTTCACTACACACCTCTTATAATATTGAAAACTTTCTAAAAGTAGGTCTACATTCTTAGTCATATATATGGAGATAACAGAGATAATTTTCACTGGGGAAAGTGACATTCCCTCTGACCCTTCCAGTAGCCTTATTAACACCAACAAGTCACAGTGGGAATAATCTGAAGACCAAAACCTACCTAGCAATTTATTTATTAATTTATTAAAAACTAAATGAGATTTCAAGCCTATAATTTTAATGTGCTAATTATATGGACCATAAAATATAGAAAGGAGAGGAAAAACATCGGGTAAAAATCAGCACCACATTAGTGCAAAGTTAGTGAACTCTACTCCAAGGTGAATAAATCAGTCATGTGATCTCCATTACAAGGAGTCCAGAGTTCACAAACATTACTCATGGACAATGTAGACACACATACCCTGGTAATAGAGCATTCAGCAATTACAGAATTTGCCAAAGGGATGATGTGAGCCCAAACTCAGGAAAGCAGATAAGAGTCAATATTTTTCTGGATAAAATTCTATTTCACTTCACTTGGCACTTCCTTCTCCATACCACACTACACCACATCAAACACACACACGCATGCTTGCGCGCGCGCACACACACACACACACACACACACACATATGCGTACAATCATCCTAAACAACATTCTGGGAGATATCTTTTCCCTAATACTGAGGTCTGGGCTGTTTCCTCAAAATCTTGTTCTACATGATCAGAGTGAAGCTCTTGCTGGGAAGGATGAAGATAATGGCAACTCCAACTGAGAGGCCATTCACACTACTCATAATTATAGAACAGGATTGCAGTAGTTAGAGAATGGGTAGGGAACTGAAAGGTAAAGAGAAAACCATTCAGTCACAAAAGCTGTCCTTTGCCAAAGCTGAACACTGGGTCTTAACAGAAGTTCAACACCTATATTTATCTATCACTTTAGATTGTATTTAAATTAATAAAATAATCATTCATTTTATTAATTTAAATACAATTTTAAAGAGTGGATAGCAAGTGAGTAATTATTTAAGTAAGGTTTTAAAAGTAATCACTATAGTTTTCTTTAAAATCAAATTCTCTATAATATTTTCACAGTATGATAGAATGGTATGCAATTAACAAAGCACGGTTATACTTTCCTCTTATGACATAAGTCTAAGAAACATTGTATTACTACTTCACCAAAAAACCATCAATATAGTTTTACTTCTTCAAATAAACATTTTGGACGAAATAGAAATTATACACTAATTATAGTGAATCATATTCTTGGAGTTCATCAAGGTAAATTCTGTCCCCACCTAAACAAATACTCAGCAATTATAACTGAAGGTCAAATATTTATTTGACTACCCACAATTTTGCTGTCTGGACTAGCATTGTATTTAAAAATTGCATTTTTAATTTTACCCATTTTGTTTATCAAGAGTGCTAAAATTTAGCTAGAATAATTCAGTACTGACAAATTTGTTACTATTTTCAACTTTGTGTATCAAATAAGTTAAAGTATCCCTTGAAGAGGAAAATGAAAACCAGAAAAAGAACTGATACAAACTTCATTTTATGTAAGTTAGTAATAATAAACCACTGTATAACAGGATATCAAACTGCTGATGATATTTAAGATATGTTACAGAATTGCCAAGCAAGGAAAAACAAGAGGGATGAAGGTGTCTACCAGTTGCTGCCATATTTGCCTATTAAATACTACCGAAGAATCTAGAGTTTTGTCTTCGCAACATTTTGGCAAGAATGTGTCCCTCTTTAATTTCCATTGCAACTCATTGTGCAAGGTATACATAACAGTAATGGAATGCTGACCACACACAGAAAATCGTGATTTTTACTCTGGCTAATGAAAACTGGATGTTTTTTCTTTTATTTTCATTCTTTCTTTCTTTCTTTCTTTTTTTTTTTAGTAATTTCTTTCACCATCACTAATGGTCTTATGATAATAATCATAGTATATAATCTGACACAATTGCTCTTAAAGAAATTTCTAGTAAAGACTGCAGCCTCCGTGGGAGGTAACTGTCAGAATTATCTTAAACCACTACCTGTCTTCAGCTACAATAGAAAAGGCCTTTAATCAAAATAATCCTTTTTTCAAAAGAGCAACTTTTTTCCCTCTGCAATTCACTCATCTTAAAAGAGCACTATAGCTTTTGTGCATAACTTAATTCATTCTTCAAGACAAGTACAAAATTTGTCACTGACATTTAGCGCCAGCCGTAGGCAATGGATAAAATGAACTAGTTAGCAATTTAACCTGTAAAAAAACAGAGTGGGATGAACAATTTTCTGCCATCAAAGCAAATGGCTAACATTTAGCAGGATTTTATTTTTATTTTTCAGCCCATCCCATCCTCAAGAAGAAAGAAGTCAGGCTAACATTTTTTCAGGGTCCTAAATCTTCCTCTCAGCCTATTCCTTTAATGGTTTCAAGTAAATGACTATCCAGAGGATAATTAGGCACTGTGCTGTCGCATCGTGTCAGGTCACAGCTGGATTTAGTCAGCATTAACCTTTGGGGAGAATTGGAATATCAGTATCATTTAAAATTAAAGACGTGTAAGCAGGCATTTCTGGAGATGTTAGAAAAGTAATTGTCTGTAAATTGTTTGACCTTGAGATTTAATTGCATGCACAACACACATTCTAGCAAGAGCCCTGGACTGTCTTCATTCTTTTACCTCCACACCTCTCACTCCACAGGGCCTATTAGGCTACCTGTGGCTTTTTCAGTAAAATATTAAAGATTCTAGCATTCAGTTTAAAACAAAAGCTTTGAAGCTTTGCTCAGTATACTAAAACTTTAAAGCAAACATGCTTATCAATCAGAATACTAATTTTAATAGATATGTTTAAAAGCATACATACGATAGTCATGTTTGAAAGCTAAGTTTAAACCTCATCCACCCCCTTCTTTTCTACTAACAAGTTTGCATATTTTGCCTTATTCCCTTTTTCCCTAATGAGACAGCTTATGCTTTCAAAGTCCCTCAAGCTAGGCAAATCTCTCCACCGCTTCCACTGTTAATAATGAAACTTCGTAATTATACAAATCCAAGGTGGCCAATCAGCTTTCCAGGCTGAGCCTTCGGGTACCTCATAAATTATTCATGTGACACTTGGGCCTGTGAACTCACTTGCTTATATTAGAAGCCTAATTAATATTTAATCACACGTGCAGAGGGCACTTGGCGCTGCACTGTGCCTGAAAAAAAAGGGTAAATATAAATGTGCATATGCCTCAATGTAAATCTCATTCAGTATAAAAAGGAAATGTCCGTGGACCTGCGGAAGTGACCATGAAACACACTAGGTACAATCTGTCAATGTGATTCACTTTCTTTGAGCTTACTACATGCCAGGCACTGTGTGGGACCCTGAGAAAAGGAAGTCACAATCCTTGTCCCCCAGGGCTCACATAAATCCTTTCTTTCAAACCAGGGGATTTCAAAGCCATGACAGGTAAATATTGTCTTTTCAAATTCTAAATAGAAAGAAAAGGAAAAAAAAAAAAAAAGAACACAGTTATCCAGTAGTACAGAAAGGGATGATACATATCCACATTCTCATTGGTATTGGACAGTGTTCATTTTGTTTCTTAGGATACAATGGTACTATTAAGCAACATTCAGAATACCTACCTCAGTAACCTTTTCTGGGATTTCACTGGGTTGTTTTGTTTTGTTTTGTTTTGGGTTGGGTTGTGTTGTTCCCCATCCCCCACCCCAAGGTGGAAGAAGCTAGAAAAGTAAGCCCAACATTATCTAGCTTGGCAGACTTAAAGATGATTGTTTTTAGATTTATTCTATGCTGTTCTAAAATATGTCCTTTCAAAGAGTAAGAGAGAAAAAAGGCCCATAGCTAGTCATGATAACAAAAGTCCATGAGATGATAAAACAGTCACTGAGAAAGAAGCAGGAGCTAGTCCATAGGCATATCTGTTGCACAATACTGGCACTGACATGCTGTGGTAATCTATACTCCCAGGTTACATGGTTGTAAAAGTACAGCCAGTGGCATTGTTTCTAAAGATCTCTTCTGTCTTTGATGACATCTCTATTCCACTAGAAATGACTCTAGCTTTTCCCTGGAGCCACCATGCCACGATCTTCACTTTCAGCAACACCCCATTAATAATAGTAAAGAGACCAAGTTTATAGTTCTCTGGGCAATTATATTTCAGTAGCCCCAATACCTCACAAGACGATGGTGCTGGGACCTTTTATCAAGTAAGTCAAATGACATGATGGTAATCCCTTAACCAAAATGAAAAATGGGAGAGTGATAGAGCTATGATTTAGAGAGATAATTAACAAAATCCTGTATGGTAACCATAGGAAATTGTATCACTTATTTTCTTTTATAACATAAACTAGGATATGCCCAAACAGGGTCTCAATAATTCAGAGTTTGCACAGTTAGTAGAAATAATGGTTCCATACTCCTAAAGAGGACTGCTACCATGATTCTTCCTGGCCAACAGGAAACATTCCCACAGTTTCGAGGAGCCTCCATGATAAAAATCTCATTCAGTATAAAAAGGAAATATTCTCAGGCATTGCCTTGACCCTGAATTGTCTCCAATAAACTCACCTAATCTCCTGGCTTCTAAGGCACTACTGCTAAGGTTCCCTTTTCCTGGGTTGCATGAGTCCTGATTGATTATAATTATATCAATATCTTGCAATTGGAATATGTGTAGAAATTGATCATAGATAACAAAGCATATAGATCGACCTATGAGAAGTCAGCCTTTAACAAGATAAGACAGCACTGATCTAAAAGATAATGAATTTGGAGTACCTAAGATCTGAGTTCAAATTCCAGCTCTTTTTATTGCTGTGCAGCACTGAACAATATATACTTCTCATCAAGTCTGTTTTGTCATCTATGTATACAAGGAGTTTGCTAATACCTACATAACAATTTAAGGCAATCTATGCAAAAGCATTTATTAAGTACCCAGCATGCAAAAGACACTCACGCATGCCAGATATTAGTTACCGAGACTCACAGTTCAATCATTCAGTCATTCTTACCCTAAACTTCTGCTAATTGAAATATAAAAATAACAAAAAAAAACAAACCACAGTACTTATTTATTTTTAAGAGAATGAAGGGTTCTCTCTTGTGCTCCACTTTCAGCAAGATCCTAATAAAATCCATTGCTTTCAAAAACTGCTGTGATTGGGCTATTTTCAGCAAATAAAAGAGGGGGCATGGTCACAATGTCTCTGTTCTACTTTAAAAAATCATTTCATAACATCTGCAGTCCCAGATTCCACACTATCCTTGTTCTTCAATAGCTACAGGCTGACATTCAACAAGAATTGAGACACTGAGAAATTCTGGTTGGAATAAGCCAAACATGAATTATGATGTGCTAGGGCACAGGGGTGGGTTTTTCTGGAATTTAAGAGGAATGAGAGAAATGAAAGTAGACTGCAAAAAAATGAACCTCCTGGCCCCCAGCTCTGCTTTTGGTAAAATTTTGAGAAATGACCAGGATATCGAACCTAGCAGTACTACATTGGCCACCAACTCTAGGTTATGGATGCAACTGAGAACCCAACTGTATGGTTGTGTGGAAGCTATTCAAATTCTTTCTGCCTCAGTGAAGACTGCCTCAGAAACAGGAAGAGTCTAAGCTTGCAGATCAAAGGAGAGGTGGGAGGGATGTGGGAAACAGTGAAATCAACTTTCAGAAGCTACAGTTGGTAAGGGAGTGCAAAGGCAGAGTAACTGAGAGGTAGACTGCTAATAAAGGTAGGCTCCCATTAATTTAACAATATTCAAATTTAAAAAATAAATGCCCACTATTAGCTACTCTTTCAGCACATCCTTGTGGAGGGACTGTGTGTAGTAAATAACTGAAACTATCCAAACTACCACTGCCTGGCAGACAGGTTGGGTGTTCATGTGCTTGATAGACATAAAACCTAAAATTCCCAGTTGAAATTAAATTTCCCCTGCTCATCTCTAGTATTAACTTTGATTCTCTAATAACAACCCTTATGTCATCTTGCTAGCATTACAGGTGGTTAATATTTATCTCCCATCCCATGCCATAAACCGTGGATCAACCATTGTCAAAGATTGATCCAGGAATAACATGCACCAGAATTACCTGTGAATAGCAGCCTGAAGCTAATATAACTTGATGAGGTCATTTTAAGGAACTAAGTGCAAGATTTTGAACCAAAACCAGATACAAATGTGAATATTTAGCATAAGAATAGAAATAGCAAAAAAATTACTAGATACTTGACAAATCAGGTCACTTTGGAAAATTTTAAGTGCTTCCATGGAAATGGTTCTTGGTAGAAACGTAGATCCCTCAAGCATACTCTGACCACCTAAAATATACTGTTATTCTTAGTGACTTACAGAATTTACAGAGCCAGTACAAATGAAGAGCTCTGCCACTTTTATGCCATTAGCTTCACAATGTATTTGCCTCTGCCTGAGATACTTGTTAAAACTAAACAGATGCTTTTACGTGACCTCAATCACTTAATCAGAATGTTTGCATGTGGGTCCAGCAATCTCCATGTTAGTATATTCCACTCTAAGGACCACTGCTCTAGATAATAATAAGGTATTATTATTAAATGTCAAGAATTTATTTAATTCACCCATGTCATTTTCTTTGCATATACCAAGTTCCCTGTTCCTAGCTCACAACAAATACTCACTAAATATGTTAACTACAAAGTTATTTGTGGATATGCTTTATCACTCTACAAAATCCTGGCAGGTAGGGACTAAGCTATGTATTTCTTTGAATCATTTCAGCAGATGCAACCATGTCCTATACTTATTAGGCGGTCAAAAACAATTGAATAAACTTCAGTAAAAGCACTAAATTTAGAAAAGAGTGACAACTTGAAGAAACAATGGGTTTGTTTATCCATAAGAAATATTCTTTTAAGAGCGAAAAAAGCTGCAAATGCACATACAGAGTTGAAAATTTCAATCTATTTGTTAGAATATGTGCATATTTTCACTCTCCCATGTTCATTGATACTATCAATGACAACATTTACTAGATTCTATGGGGGTAACAAGGAGCGTACATATACCTATTGTGCAGCTCATATATCTCAAACTTCCTGGGTTATGCAGGATTAAGCAGAGCAGTCTGGCAAAGGGCAAAGTGAGCTGTGAGTAACATCATAGGGCCAGATTTCTAAGGAAAAGCTGGAAATCCATATTATTATGAGAAAGTTCTTAATTTTTGAATGCTGTTGGTAGCTAACACTGAATTTTAAAAGACATTAGTTCAATCAAACAAAACATCTTGCAAGTCATCAAGAAAATCTCCAACACAGAGAGTATTCATAGATAGCAGTGAAAATAGAAACAAATATCCATAGTACAGCCTTATACAATATAATATCTCCCTGATCAGACTGTGACTTTATCAATAAAACATTGAATATAGCCATTTCTGAGTGCAGAAATTCCAGGAATGTCTGATTCACTGCTGAATACCAAGTACCTAGTACCCTGCCTGACATGTAGATGAAATAAACATAATAGTTATTGAATGAATGATTGGAGCAGGAACATTATAGATGAAATTCAGAACCATATTAATGGATGAAAAATACAAGCTGAAAAAAATGTATACACAATGTGTTATCATTAATTCGTTTGAAATATATAGTAATATCATATATAGTCTATAGATTTATAAATAGGTAGGAGAAAACATAAAGACACAAAAATAATGAAAACATTTAGAATAGTTGTTACCTCTCAAGAAAAGGACATCAAGATTGTGGAGACATATATAAACTTTACAGTTGTAATTTTTCTTCTTAAGTTTAGAGGACACAGTGTTAGTTATATCTTTCTTAGATTTTTGCATTAAAAATACTTCACAATTATTCAAATAAACTTTTTAAATTTTGGAATAATTCAGATTTACAAAGATAGTTCTGAGAGTTCCTATATACCTTTTACCCAGTTTCTCCCATATTGCATTAGTTAATACTTTACATTAGCTTGGTCCATCTATCAAAACAAAGAAACTGACACTGGTACGTTACTACTAATCAAACTCCAGACTTTATTTGGCTTTCACCATTTTTCCCATTAATTTATTCTTTTTATTCCAGGATCCAGTCCAGAGTACTACCTTGCATGTAATCGTCAAGTCTTCCCAGCCTCTTCTGGTCTATAACAGTTTCTCAGTCTTTCCTCCACAGTCTTAAGCAGTGCTAGCCAAAAAGCCTGCGAAAGTTCATCTTTCTAGCTGGGTGTGGTGGTGCACACCTCTAGTCCCAGCAACTTAGGGGGCTGAGGCAAAAGGATTACAAACTCAACGCCAGCCCCAGAAACTGAGCGAGACTAAGCAATTTAGTGAGACCCTGTCACAAAATAAAAAATAAAAAGGGCTAGGGATGTGGCTCAGTATTAAGTGCCCCTGCTTTCAATCACTGGTACCTCCCCCCAAAAAAAGTCCCTTATTCTTACCTTCTCTGTCATTTTTCTATGGGGTTATAGGCTTTTGGAAAGGAAAGAACTGATGTGAATTGCCCTTGTGTCAAATCACATCAGGGGTACATGTTATCCATATGACATTATGGTTGATGTTAATTCTCATCACTTATTTAAGATAGTGTTTACTAGGATTCTCTAAAGTTGTTTTCTCCTTTGCTTACTCTATGGATAGGAAATGAGTTATGAAGTCTCATTCACCCATAAGAGGAAACAATGGGGAGGAGGAAGCACCGGATAGAATTAAACTCTACCTCTTCTGGTAGGGATTATCCTCACATACATAACAATTTTTGAAAAAGAATATTATTGAGTGATAACATAAAACAAGAGAAGACAACATAAAGAGTGAGAAGAAATGGCCCTAGAAATGTCCAAGTGTTTCCTGTGACCTATGGAGACAACAGAATCTCCTGTTGTAGGATACATATGCATGCACATTTAGAATGTCAAGTCTCTTCCATGAGTTATTTCTCCCTTTTATCATTCAAAGAGTAACAAAATTTTCTAACAGGTAGCCATTCTCTAAGTCAGATACTAATACCTGCCTTAATAGGAACATGATAATGGTCTATTTAAAGTAAAATGTTCTCCATAGCATTAGACTACCTATTGTACTCAAGAAAATGGACTGGCACTGTGAAAAATTTCTTCTAAAATATGCATAATATTAGTACCTGCCCACCAAGGAGGCTACAAACTGGTATAAACAGGAAGGGATTGGGTAGTAACAATAGCACAAGTCATACTGGGTGTGTTGCTATAAAAGAAATACTGATTCAGTGGTATATGGATTTGGAAGAGGGAAAGGTGAAATCCAGCCAAGAGGTGTCTGGTAAGGCTGTTCTCACTATGTATCAACTCTAGGAAAAATCTTCTTGTCTATTTTCATAGAAGCACAATATCTAAGTCTTGGGGCTTTAATCAATTTAAGTGTAAAGTTCTACAAAAGTTAGCCATAAGAACTCCAGCATTGCTATAAATGTAACCAATGCTAGAATAAACAGGGTACAAAGTAGAAAACTAATAAAACTACTCATAAGAGAAAAAGATTAAAATTTTCACTACATTAATCTGCCACTCAAAAAACACTAGAAATACTCCTAGCTGTTAATAAATTAATACTCTCCTCAGCTCTATGCCAACTTGTATTACCATACATCTCCAGCTTCATCTCACCAGTTTTAGCATGGCCCAACTGTTCCGGTTAATTCAAATGATTTCATCTACCAAGATGGGGCCTTCATGCCTGTAGGTTAGCCAGGACCTTTTCATTACAAACAATTTACACCCAATTCAAATAAATCCAAGTTTTTAAAAAAAATGAAGGGAGATGCAAGATATTGGCTCACATAACCGAAAATTCAAGGCAAGTTCAGGACACTGTTCCTGACCCTTAGCTCTGACTTTCTCTTTAGAAGCTTATTCTCAGGCAGGTTCTTCTTTTATTGTGGTTCCCTGGCTGTTATAGGAATGTGCTCTTACAGTCTAGCAAGCTCAGCAGAGAGGATATTTTTCAATTAAAACTCCAGGACTGAGTTCTACTACAGTGAAGCATCACAGGCACATCTTTGAGCCAATCATTGGTTTTAAGGAAGGAAGATATTAATTGGCCAATCCTAGATGACATGCTCACTCCTGGCATTGTGAAAAGAGGCAGCATCACATACAAACCATTAGGACTAGAAGACTGGGAAGTTCGCTAGAGTAAGATGAAGCTTCTATTGTCTTAAGAAGGCAGAAATGAGTATTCAATGGGCAAAAATAATTGTGTCTACCTTATTTTGTTATTTCCCAAGAAGAATTCATTACTTTCACTTTTTTATACTATTCCTTATCTTGCTTTCTCGTGAAATTTGTCACCATATCTGCAATTTGAAGAAGGTTTACTTATCTTTAATAACTTCTTTACTTATTTACTTACTTCCTTTTGTTTACTTATTTACTTATCTTTAATAACTTCCTTTTTGTTAACGTTTTCATTAATGCACCAGTCATGTACTTGCTGTATGATCCAATAAAATACTTCTATTTGGTATTTATTCCTCTTTATGGTATTTGTTTTCTATTTGGTATATATTTCATTTCACCATATAGTAAGGAGATGTATGTAAGAGAAATTCTTTGAGAACACAGAAGTTACCAAATCCATCTTGGCTTTAATTGCTCCTAAGAAAAGGAGCCATTTGATAAACATTTGCTAAGTTACAGATGATCCAAATCCTTTCTATCCTAAAACCCCTTTTCTATGAATTCTTTCTCATTTTGGTCAGTGGTTTGTTCTGAATCCTTCTCAGTACGTACACATGTATTTGGTTCAATTGGTTCTGTCAGGCTCTAGGTCTCACAAAATCTATTTGACCCTCACAAATGGGTTCATCTTTGTCTCAGAACCCAGGTATTTTCTGAGTGAGCAAGGAAACTTTAAACTGTTCTAGCCAATTGTATTTAATTAGTGCAGTTCCTTCTGTTTTCAAGTTTATGCCTTGGTGACCCTCATGTCACCCCTTTCCTTCAAAGCTGATTCAGCCTATGACCCATTGATCATACAGGGGGTTGCCATGCATAAAAAACATGGCAATGCTTTAGAGTCAAAAATTATATGACCTCAAGTAAGTTTTTTTATATGAGTCTTACTTGTTCATCTCTGAAAGAGGAACTTTAATTTATAATGCTTAATTTCACTGAGTTTTCACAAGTATAAAATAAAATAGCAAATATAAAGAGCCCAGTAATAACATCTAATTTATTAAAGGTACTCAACTGTATGTTATCAGTCTGTGCTAACTGGTCAATGGAGCTGCTAACCAATTTCTCTTTTCTTTTTACAAATCTTGCCATCAAGGAACTTTGCAGAGATATGCTCACACATTGGCCTAACTGAATATTTAATTGCTATAATCCAAGAACTTTCGGGAAATTCTAATGGAATGAGATTTCATCTATAGAACCCAAGCCCAAGCCCAGATCTATTCCCTAAGCTGACTTAGCCTGTATCATTCTTAATTACTCTAAAATCTGAACTAGCCAAGTCCCCAGGATTATATAAATGGCCCCAATTAACCTATAGCCCCCAAACCTCCCATGACTACTTTCCTAAGACCAAGAGCCAAAGATTCACATCATTCTCAGAACCATGCTTTACTCAGTTCATAAACCAAACTATAACCTTTAACCAACACCAAGTTCCATAACAAAGATCCACATGAATAGGTATAAACAAGGATCTAGAATTCCCCTAAATAGCCACAGAATATATATTAGGGTTTTAAGGACATTGTTGGAGAAAAAAAAAGTCATCTAATCATTGTTTATTATTGTACTTCTCATGGTAAAATGTGAAACAAAAAGAGCTACTATTGTCTATTGTTCCCCTCTAAAAGGACAAATCAGTTCAATAAGGGCTGGGAATGTGACTTCTGAAAATTCCTTTCCTAAAGCCCTTCTATTTAGAAATCATGTTTGATTTTTAAGTCCTTTGGGTATAAACCAAGGATTGGGATAACTATGTCAAGTCGTGGTTCCATTCCAAGTTTTCTGAGCAATCTCCATACTGCATGGTTGCACCAATTTGCAGTCCCATAGCCATGTATGAGTGAACCTTTTCCCCTACATCTTCACCAACATTTATTGTTGCTTGTGTTCTTGATAATTTCCATTCTGACTAAAGTGAGATGAAATCTCAGTGTAATTTTAATTTGCATTTCTCTAATTGCTAGGTACGTTGAACATTTTTTCATATTTTTTTTTGGCCATTTGTATTTTTTCTGTGAAGTGCTTGTTCATTTCCTTTGCCTTTTTATTTATTGGGTTTATTTTTACTGTTAAGTTTTTTGAGTTGTTTGTATATCCTGGAGATTAGTGCTCTATCTGAAGTGCAGGTAGCAAAGATTTTCTCTCATTCTGTAGACTCTCTGTTCACATTCTTGATTTTTTCCTTTGCTGTGAAGAAGCCTTTCAGTTTGATACCATCCAATTTACTGATTCTTGATTTTACTTCTTGCACTTTAGGAGTATTATTGAAGAAGTCAGTTCCTAAGCCAACATGATGGAGAGTTGGGCCTAATCAGCATACTACAGTGATGTATCCACATCAATGTTTATAGCAGTTCAATTCACAACAGCCAAGCTATGGAGCCAACTTAGGTGCCCTGCAACAGATGAATGGATAAAGAAAATGTGGTATATATACACAATGGAATATTACTCAACCATAAAGAAGAATGAAATTATGGCATTTGCTGATAAATGGATGGAACTGAAGAATATCATGCTAAGTGAAATAAGCCAGTCCCAAAAAATCCAAAAGCAGAATGTTCTGTCTGTAGATGATAACCCACAACAAGGGAGGGTGGAGAGAGGAAGAATAGAAGTCCATTGGATTAGACAAAGGGGAATGAAGGGAAGGGATAGCGGATGAAAACAAAACAGACAGCAGAATGAATTGGGCGTAACTTTCCTATCCTTATATATGAAACACAACTAGGGTAACTCCACATCAAGTACAACCACAAGAATAGGATCCTAATTAGAATAAGTTATACTCCATGTATGTATAATCTGTCAAAATACACTCTACTGTCATGAACATCTACAAAGAACAAATAAAAATAAATTTTAAAAAAGAAATCATGTTCAATTCAACATAAGAAAACAGAAAGTAGCAATCAAATAATGTCATAAGTCCACAGTGTATGATGCCCTGAAAATAATTTTAAAGGTTTATAACAAATATACTTGCAACTGAAACATTTGCCAAATTTTTATTTAAGGTATGGCAACACGTGCAAGTAAAACTCATCAGCATCCTACTTCCTTCCCAGGTAAGCCAGGTCAAAGTTTTAGTCACAGAACTATTTGGATTATCAAACATACCACCTTCAGTAGAGTATAAAAGGAATTTGGCATTGCATTTGATGAGGATGAGGGACTAAACGGAGTAAAAACTTTGAATGCTAATAAATATATCTGCACAAAATGTTTACAAGTGAAATACATAAAAAGAAAATAAAGTCTGAATCCAGAGTGGGTTATGCCTGCTTGCAGATAATGACTGCCACATTTTTGTGACAATTGCCAATCCTTGGTGTCCTAGACCTTTGCTTCTAGGAGAACATGCATGGAAAAAGGAGACAGTCTAGGTTATTTGCTTTGTGAGATGTTAAGTGCAGAAATCAAGGAAAAATAACAAAAGTAGGATCTTTAATAACGAAACCCAAAAGAGATGAACTAAATAAACTTTCCCACAAAGGAAGATAGCAAGGAGGCTTTCTCCAGAGACACACTAAAACATAAAGTTATGGAAAAGTTGAAAATATAATGGGGAAATATACAAGATATGTAAGGGAGTCCCAATATTCACCAGGACTCATGGGACTCAGTATATAGCCACGCTCATGGCTAAGATTTATTACAGTGAAAGGATACAAAGTACAATCAGCCAAGAGAAAAAGAACAAAGGGTGAAGTCCAGAGAAAACCAGGCATTGCTTCCAAGAACCCTCTTCCAGCTGAATCACACAGGATAAGCTTAATTTCCACAGCAATGAATTGTGACAGCACATGGAAATGTTGCCTAACAGGGAAGTTTATTAGAGACTCAGTGTGTCCTTGGGATTTAACTGGGGACTGGTTATGGTTAAGCTTCTCCATATTGATCAATAAACTCAATGAAATTCTAATCAAAATATACACAGGTTTTTTTTTTCTCAGAATTTGACAAAGTGATTCTAAATTTTATGCAGAATATCAAAAGCCAAGAGTAGACTAAACCAAAAGGTCAAGAGTGGTCTAAATATGAAAAAGAAAAAAGGAGGAGGAGGAGAAGGAAGAAGAGGACAAGGAAGAAGAAACATAAATTTAAATGACACAATGTTATTTAAAATCAGTTTTAACATCCCATAGAAAAACTAACAAAGGCACAAATAAGAATGTAAAAGAAAAAGAAATACTGATAGCCAATAAATACATCAGGAAAATGTAAATTTAAATGATGCAATATTATTTAAGACCTACTAGATTACACACACACACACACACACAAAAAAAAAAAAAACAGTAATAAGACAAAGGCAAGTCTTCCTGAGCTTGTGAATTACATGTATATGCTTCTGGAGAACATAATCACTTGGGAAAATTATTGGCATTACCTGGCAACGTTGATGAAATACATCTCCTCTGATCCCAAATCCATTCCTCTAAACATCATAATGTTGAGAGAGAGAAAGAGAGAGAGAGAGAGTGAGGGAGAGAGAAATCACTCAGTCCTCAGTCCTAGGTCAGAAAAATGGCAAACACAAAATCCTGATTTGAGGTATATAAAAGAATAGGGAAGGGAAACAATTAGAGCCAATGGTGTCCTTCAGTACATTTATTGTTTCTTCATTTTTCTTTGTATGTTTTTCCTATCCTATCCAGAATAGAAATTTCTTTAAGGCAAGGATCTTTGCTTGTTTGTTTGTCTGTTTATGTTCTAGGAGCCAGGGGGAAAATAGTATCATATGCTTCATAATTATTTGCTGAATTGAGCTCTTTCCAAAATTTTGTTAAAAAATAGAATAGAGAAATGAAGCAAAAGGTGAACTTGATGGTCTTTCATGTAGAAAAATAGTGGCATTCTAGTAGTTTTCTATCACACAGCATAAACTAGCAAATAGAAGTAATTATAGGGCAGATCTGAGCTCACAATAAGCAACAACAATAACAACAACAAAAATAAAGCTAAAAGAAAAAAGCAAGAAAGCAAGCTCAAAGTAAGCAAAAAAAAAAAAAAAAAAAAAAAAAAAAAAAAAAAAAAAAAAAAAAAAAAAAAAAAAAAAAAAAAAGATGCAAATTGTATCTTACATTACCCAACATAAAAGGAGGCTGCTTTTTGCAGGGGATAGAAAGTGTATTATCACTGACTCAAACTGATGATAAACTATAAAATATTGCTGGAATTTTAAGAAGATGAGGTAATTACTGGTTACACAGTTGAAGAGCCTTTTAACTTTAAGAATTTTCTTTTCAGAGTCACTGAAATTTTTATATCAGAGTTTTATCTCAGTCTTTTCACCTGGAGCATTCTGAGCTAAAATTCTCTGTTGGGGATTGCAAATGTATAAAATTCAAGAAAGAACAAAATACAACTTAAAAGATAACTTTAATATGAAAAATAATTTTGTGCATTTCAACACCAATTTCATTTATTTATGAAATTTTGTTATTTCAACAATATATATAATTGAGTTCTTTCTTAAAAAAAGAATGAGAGAGATATTTGTCTATATTCACAAAACTATATGACTATATCTCTTTTCAGTATCTTCCAACATTTATTGCATGACTTTTGTAACTATTTCAGAGATAAATCAGCTGTATTACAAAAAAAACTTTTGTTACTCTTCAGTAGTTCATCAAGTAAGTGGCAAAATCCTGCAACTGAACTTCAAAACTAAAGAATTTAGTTGTGAGTCTAAAGCAATTAGAATAATTTCAATGAGCTATTGGTTAAATTTTGAGTGTCTAGTAATATCTCAAAACTTTTACTTAAACAGTATTAAATAATGTTAATTCTCTAACATGTCATTTAAACCAAATATTCTATTAAATAACATTAATTCTCTAAGATATCATTTAAACAAAATGAAACTTTTCACATTATTAATGTAAAGCCAGTAAAAGATTATTAATTGTCCTTGGATTCTGAAATATGTCCTACACTGTATGTTGTAGCCAATCTGTTCAGAAATCCTTCTGCTGAATTTCTCTGCAGGCTGGCTACAGAGCCAGGAATAGGTTAATGAAATGCATGCATAGAATGAAAAAACAAATTATAAGTGGTAATTCGTCCACTAAACCTTAGCAAGGCTTGGGAGAAATAGGAAAATAAAACTAATCTTATTTCATTTTACTTAACATACTCAGAATGTCAACTCATAAATCCTATTTTCTATTTCCATAAAGAATCTGTGTTAAAACTATTGTTTATTAAAAGTTCTGCTGCCATATGGATAACTTAAAGAAAACTCCCCCAATCCTGTACTATGTGCAAATATTCAGCAATTTTACATTCATGCCCTGAAATTTTAATTTAAATTCTCTTCATTTCCTCACAAATCAACTTGGTACACTATGTAAAGGAACTATGTAAATATCAGGACCTTGAACTTTGGTACAAGAACTTCCCTCAAAATATATTTATATGAACCACAAACAATTCAAAAAATCATCGCACTAAAATCATGCTTCTAGATAACAGCATTTTGTCTTCTAAAACATATTTGAAGGTTCACAGACTGGCTTTGATTTTTAGCCTAGCAGATTGATAAAATACTGTAAAACTTGAGGCTGCCATCATTAAAAAAAAAGTGCAACTCCATATGCAAACTCCTATATTAAAACATCTTGGGATATGTTAAGAAAATATAGTATATTATCTATAACTCTAAATATACAAACAACACCATGGAGATACTTAGCTAAAAACATTGTCACATCCAAATGAATACTAAAAGACAGGATGCATAAATTTATAAAGGGCTCTGAAGTTTTTTGTCATTTCAACATAGCAAATTCCTTTTATTTATAGCAAAATAACTCAGGAAAAAATACTGAAATTATCAATACCAATTTTATAAAAATATAATACAAGTCTAAATCATTTAAAATAAATCATCATCTTCATCTAAATTAGAGCTAACATTTCTCATATTCCTCTTTAAAAATATACTCTTTTCTAATTGGTTTAGTGAAACAAATTCATGAAGTCTCTGCAGAGTGGCCCCTTATTTTTATCTCTAATTTTAAAAATACGAGAAAACTTTGATGTCATCATTATCTTTTCATCTAGATATTTGCACAGAGCTATTATTCTGTGACCTAGTGAAGAAAAAGCAGATCCTGCTCAGTATCTATTTAAAAATTCAGGTAAAATCAAATCAGAAAGTGTAAATTTCTTTAAAAATATACTAACACTTTTAAATACATCTTCTAAAATGTTTGCACTATAAAAGTAAGCTCTTTAACATTCATGGCTTCCAATAAAACACAATTTTTTTTGAAAAATATTTTAATTATATCCAATTTCTTCGCAGTCTCCCTCAGAGGGCTCCAGGTGCTCATAATGGAGACTAAAGAACTTTTTAAGGGCAGGAACTTTAATACTAACATTCTCAGAACTCAGTGAAAGACAATGACCATATTCTTTAATAAAGTCCATGTGTCTTTTTTGTATTTTGCTTGAATCCTAAGAAGTTTCTTGTTAAACATCTGAGGATAGGTTTACAGTTCATTTGGGGTGTGGTTGGGGACTGGTATTTTAACACAATCCACATAAATGGGATTGCAAAGAGTTAGTTTAAATTTTCCCACTGTGCTTCTAAGTACCTTCATATTAATAAGAAAATTTACATAATGGGGGAAAAACTGTTCACATGGCACTTAAAGTATCCAATGGTTGCTGCACTATTGCAAATGTAGTGTATATAAAGGCCTATTCGGCTTTACAAAAAATGAACTGGAATTCTAAAGTGAGGCCAAAGATCACCTACTTCTACATTTAAACCTAATTCAAATTCTAAGAATAAAGATTACTTCTACCTGTAAACCGTCATTTAAACATGATTTCTCATTTGTACTAAAGAAAAAGACATTTTGAAATATTGTTTTTGAATGTGTCATTTCAAAACAGGGTCATGGTAGGTTTGGGTAACAAGAAAGTAGAGAGAGAACACGATGAAGAATGAAAAACGAGTTTACCTAACTTTCTTAGCTCCAGGTATTTGAGCCTTGTCTTTCAAAACGAGATTTTCAAAAATTAACAATAGAGTATTTCATAAGTATTGTTATGCACTAAACTTTTTAAAATCAATTTAAATTACAATTCTACTTTTGAAATTGTCATATTACATTTAACCCACAGATTTAAATATTACATATAATTGACTATCTTTAATTATCCAAAAAAGGTACAGACTATTTTTTCATATGAAAAACCTTCACTATTAAAACATTCATATATTTAGCAATATATGCTAAAACACATTTAAGTATTCTGTTACAAGTTATGATGGTGTTAGGATGAACATCTGTGATTAACAAATTAGTCAAAGTTTTGTATTTTAATACACATAGTTGACTACAAGAAGTAAAGCACAAACTGAAAAAATGGAAATTTTTAACATAGCAAAGAAGAAAAATAGGATTTGGAGTCAGACGATCTGCAACCAAGCTCGGGCTAGGTAATTGAGATGATCATTAAACTTTTAAAAGTTTATTTCTTTTACCTATAAAATAGGTTCTGCACTTTCCAGCTCTCAGTATGACTATAAAGGTTAAACAAGATAGTATATTTCTGGACAAATAATGGCAAAAAAAATCTTTCTTATTTCCTGTAAAATATGCATTTAATCTTCTAACATATGCTTTCTTTTCCTTTCATTGTTGTTTTAAACAACACTTTAAAAGGAGTAAAAAAAATCTTTATTTAAGTCACAATATAGTTTATAACTAGTAAAATCAGCACCACCTTATTCCAAAAACAAAGAGGGAAGAGAAAAATAGCTTCAGCCTGTCTTTTCGATTGAAAAATGCACCTGGATGACCTAAGAGACTTAAGATTCCATTTCCCCCAGTTTAGTCACCTTTTACATTTCTTTTATTTATCCTAAGGCTCTATTATTATATTTTCTGAATCCCAATCACACATTTCTATAGATTATTATTCCCAAAAACAAATGAAAAAAGCAATGATTCAAACCAACTGACAGAATTGAGTGCAGTAGTACAAATCGAAATAGAACAGATGATTGTATTTTAAGCTATATTTATTTCTTAATTAATTTAAAATAAGTTATGAAAATAAATTATTAAAGACATATTCGAAACACTTATAAGCTCTATTTATAAATCCAAAATTGTTATTCTTAAAATATATAGTTTTCCCTGTTCAATTATAATATATTTAAATATTCATTTCAGAAATATATGAATGCCAAAATTAAAATAACCTAGTTAAAATTATCAAAAAATATGCACACACATACACATACACACACACACACATTCCACTATATAATTTGAGTATGTGAGTATTTCTTTTAGGAAGCCTTCAGCCTCAAGGCATCGTTTTAAACTCTTTTCAAGATGTTTCCATAATTAAGTTCCTACAATATGTCACAAGAGAAATGTGCATTTCCATGATCTAAAATGGTCATAGCATCTCTAAGTTTTAAAAACTTTACACTATATATAATATTAATAATTAAAAAACAAACTTATAGGCAGTTCAATTTCAAACAACTAACAAAACCACTTCTATGATATATTTTTTCTATTTTGTTGTCAAAGGCCTTTATCAAAAACATTTAAAAAATGTATGTCTCTGTGGCTTATATTTCACATATAAGAATGATTTTCTTTCATTTTCTAGTCACATTATTGCAAAAAAGATATAAAGTTTCTTTAAAATTAATTGGTTTAATTAAAATAAGTAATTAGATATTTATGACAAAAATAAAAGATATTTTTGACAAAAATATTCGGAAACCTTATTATGTGCTGGCTATATATATGTGTGTGTATATAGGCACACATACACACACACACACGCACACATCATATTCACCCTACATATATTGGATCTTTAAAGTAAGTAGAAAAATTATAGTTTTGATTTAAAATAAACCATTCTTGCTTTATTCTTAAAAGACAACTAGAGATAAATGTTTTATAATTATTCACTTGTTCACCACCCTTAATGTAAAAGAATTATTTAAACTTATTTTACTAGGTCATGAGTAAAACATACCAAGAGTATGAATTGTTGTGTTTTCATTACAAAATGTAAATAAAATACTGAACTCCAAAATTTTTATTATAGATTGTATTTAAATGTCTATTTTCTCTCTGACTTCAAAATGATTGACTTGAGCACAATATTAAGTAAAAAATAAAGCAATCCCCCTGCCTGAAAGACTCCTGAATAAAGAGAAAATTATTTTTGGATTTCCTTCTTGATCAGATATGAAATATTCTGAAACGCCACCTCTATAATTTGATAAAAAGCTTGATATCTCCAAATGAAAATAGGACTCAGCACTTTCATTTTTCTGTCGCTAAAGGAACCTGGGTAAACTGATTTTTTAAAAAAATGAAAATCTCAGGCATAAAGGTGGCAGTAATGAAGCAAGCTTAAATACGCGCTGACCTTTGAAATGAACTGCAATCCGCGTTGTTTGGCCAAGGATCTGGCTGTGTTACTGTCTCCATCTATTTCTAGCGTGAAGGATGTGGGTGTTGGAGCTGCTCTGCTCTCTGGTGGATGTTGACAGCATGACTGCAAACACAGCAGCACCTTTTAAGAGACAGCTACACACCATGGATCAGGAAAATTAACCACACAGCTGTCAGAGATGGAACTACAAGAACCGATCTATATATTCTTAAAAACTCGATAGCAAAACAAACTATAAACATGTCTCCATTTTCTAAAAGCAGTATATATTGTGTTAAGAACACTGCTATTACAATAAGGATATGAATTGGCAATATGCAAAATTAAATGATTTTAAATATCATTAAAAGTCTCAGCTAGCTTTCTTAGTGCATACACAGAAAAGATTATGGCCTGAAGAATTATACGTTTTTGAACTGAATACATAGTGAGATTTTAAATAATTCCCAATTTTCCTGGAGTGACATTTTGTCTTTTTATTATGCTTTTTGTTTTTGCTTAGGATAAACACCATGTCAATAATTAATTTATGCGATATTGAAGGGCAGTTCTGTTTTAAACAATTCCTAGGAGTTTTAAGAAATTTCCAAATGTTGCCTAGTAAAATTTCCTAGGGCAATGGAACTAGGGTCAGTTTTATCACTTTTTTTTTCTAGAAAGAAGGCTAATTAAAACCAATGAGAAAATGTACACAGAATCCTTTGAGAAACAATAAAAGTAGCACAATTTGCAATATCACCTTTAAGTTAAGTCTAACACTGTGTTTTGTTTTTGTTTTTTTGCATATTCTGTCAGTACTTTTAGGTGAAAACAAAATACTTCATAGGGAAATTCAACATGTATCTCTTTTCCAGTTTGGCATAACTGTAGTCATCAATCCAACAGGCACTAAGATCTCACATAGTACTCAACAAAAAGGCATATTAAAAGTGGTAAGAGACATGATCCTTACAGCTAAGGATTTTACCATCTTAGAAGAAGGTGGTATAAATACAAAAACAAAATGTAAAATGGCATAAGTCAATAGTTAAGCAAGCATTCAAACCTGTGACATAGAAGCATTAAATCTGATAGAATCAGATGCTGATATCAGAATGATCTTGAATAAACATTTCTCACTGGTATTTTATTTTCATTTGGATCACCCATTTCAATCCATTAACAGAAAAAAATCTAGAACTTGTGAATATTTTTATTGTGTGAGTATAACACTCAAATACATGGGAAGGAATGATTCTTGAAATTAGCTATGCTAAAGGGAAAAATATATATATATACATGTGTATATATATATATATTTATACACATACACACACACACACACACACACACATATTCCAAATCCTTGATCTAGCAATTCTTAACCTCAATAGAAAGGACTATTTCTATTCAGTAGTAACCTGAGATTTTGATTGAGTTATGCTTCCTAGAGGGAGAAATTATGAGAAACCTGGATATAAAATACTGATTTCTTTATAGTCTGAAAAAAATGTGTTTGGGGGAATCTAAGATACAAGTGAGTTGGAAACTATTTATAATATTTCCTCTCTCATTCAGTAAATTTTGGATTCCCAATGTATATCCCAAAAGTCACATCTTCTAAATGAGTAAATAATATAGGCACAACTTTTTTAAAAAGTACCTTGTTGTACCTAAATACACTGTAGGACATATGGTACGTTTCACTCTGAAATGATGTTTATCCACAGAAATGCCATCAGTGGAAGATGTATTGAAAAGCTGAAGGTCTATTAAGGGAGTATGGGACAGCTGCATACATTCAGTAATCTGTGTAAGGCCATGGAAATGACACAGCAATACCCCATCTGTGGCTTTGGTTTACAAAGCTCTGAATAAAAATTCAAGATCAAACTTCACTTGCTAAAGAAAGGAAGAATGCTAAGAGAAAGCTAGTATTAATGGGCTCATAAATAAAGTTCTGTCATTTTTGGCTTTTTTTTCTTAATACAGTTTGTGGGATTTCTCTATACATTTAAAAATGCACTATATATTTCCCTTAATTTTATTTAAAAATCTACTTGTGGGGAACTACAATTTGCACTTTTATAACTTAGTCCATTTGTGAATAGGCTTAAAACTCACAGAAGTGCTAGGAAGGGGCAGGGCAGATGTTGTTCAAACTTCCCTATTTGGTCCTGCCAAGTCCTTCATTCTGTACCTACAATACCCAGCCTATTCAAAACTCAATGTCTCTTAATACAGATTACTAATCAAGCTGATTTATGTGGTAGTTTAGGAGGTAGGGTCATTCTTTTTAGTGCTATTGTTTCTAAAGAAAGTTTAATGCTCACAAAAGCCTCAGATTGACAGCTCCACAAAATGGAAATTCACAGAACAGAAGTATCACATGCTAGAGGGATATAGCCTCTCCTTATGCTAACCTGCCAATTCACAATTTCAACCTGCAAGGATCTGCCACCGAATTCAAGAGATTAATTCAGTCCCTGTGCCTGTTCACTCCTATGCCAATAAGGAGGCCAATTAGTTTCAACTACATTGGTTATTTTACTTCTGCCTTTATGTTTTTCTAATGGGGGCATTTCCTTTTCATAATTTGGATGATTTTGACCCCCAATTCATTGCAGAATACTATGAAATAGCTGTCAATCACTTTAAACCACAGTCTAATGTGAACCAAAGCCTGAGGTGAAAAGTTCAGTCATTAGCTATTGAAACCATTCAGCTCCCCATTGTGGTAGGTTTTGTACTTCTCATAGGAAAACAATAATATTAATGATAAGAATTTTGAAATCATAGTGCATATCACTTTTTAAAAATAATACAGTCAACTAATTAGCAAGACTAGTTAGTTTCGATGAACTGATAGTCTTAAAAAAGTCATTCATTTCCAACTCCAATTATTCCATGTATACATTCATAAACATACTTCAGAAAAGTTATATTTCTCTCATGAATTAAAATATGCATCTTATTAACATGAGTTAAATTTCATTTTATCCTGTATTCCTAGAAGATAAATTTTCAGTAAATCTAATAAAAATGTAATGTTAAAATAAAAGGTAGATAGATCTACATGAGATTTTTTAACTTAACAAATGAAAATAGTCCATGCAAATATGTTACTGCTAACTCTAATTTCTGAACTCCAAAGGAAAGAGTAGAGATGAAAGAATAAATAAAATGAATAATAATCCATTGTTAGCTGGACTTATATATTTAGGTGTATTTTTTCCCAAAGGCAAAAACAGATAAAGTAATATTTTAATTCCTCACTATCGTTTATTTCTGAAAAGGAGTCACCTAACAAAGAGAGTTTTAATAGGAAGAAAGGGAACAAAGAGTCCTGGGTATCTGAGGGAAGGACCTGTGTGTGATGAATGAGGGAGGACCATAAGAAAACTGAAGCTGAAGGCATCTGTTGAGATTTCCATGGTGAGTAGAGCATCAACTAAGTCCTCACCAACTTCACTTAGCATCAGTGTAATGTCTTGCATAACCAAAACAAAAACAAAAAACAAAAAAAGAGAGTCTCAAAACAACCTTCTGGAAATTCTAGACAAAAATTAAAATATATATAAAAATTCATATATATGAAATTAATATATATAAACCAAATATGTGTATATATATGTATATATATATATATGTAATCTATATTTGTCTCCACCAAAATCATAAGCTTCCAAATTTATTTTGTCCCCTTGGAACTTCATATTCAGGAATTCACACTCACTAACCATGTTTTCTCTACTCTATCCTTAAAAGGTAGCAGAGAAGGCAGAAACATTGTAGTTTGTAGGCTAATGAGGTGGGGGTATATATAAAAAAGAAGCAAGCAAATTTATTAATACAATATTTCCAGGGACTTATAGAGTATATAAATCCTCAAAAAGTAGTTGGTGTATTCATGAACCAAAAAATTTACACTCTATCCACTATAATCTACCAGTTACCAACACTTAGAACAATATCCATAAATTTAAAGAGGGACAACTAACAAAAAACATTCCAAAACAAAAAACAAAAGGACACAAGAAAAAATAAGAATTTTAAGTTAACATCATAGAATGGTTTTAAAAATATATTTAAAACTTTATAGAATCCATGTTTACACAAACATCTTTAAACATAAAATAACTAATGATAACACTGACACTCTTATTATACAAATAACAAATCTGCCTTTATTTCCAGGTATGTATTTGGATGGCATTTACACATATAATTGTATTTTTTAAACTCTTTACTTTGACTAATTTTAGATTTTATAAAAAGTTGCAAAAATAGTGCAGAATTCCATATACTCTCCCCAGTTCCCACCAATGTCAATATCTTACATATCGTCATAGTAAAATTATTAAAATCAGGACAGTGACACTTGTACAATAATGTAAACTACAGATATTGTTCTTTCTCTAGTTTTCCCACTAAAGTCCTTTTTCTATTCTAGGATTCTCTCCAGGATCCTACATTGTATTTAGTTGTTGTTTTTCCTTAGGTTCCTCTGATATGTAATTGTTCCTCAGTCTTTCCTTGTTTTATATGATTTAGATACTTTTTTTATTTTTTGCCATGCTGGGGATCAAACGCAGGGCCTCATGAATGCCAAGCAAGCACATCACCATGAACTACATCCCCAGACGATGACCTAGATGCTTTTGAGGTTGTGAACTTAGGCAAAAATACCACAGAAGGATTGTGTTCTGTTGAGTATGCCACATTTAAGGTTTCTTGTTGCAAATATGTTGTATCTTATGTTAACCTTGAGCACTTGGCTAAGGTAGATTGTGAGTTTGGTTAAAGCTTGAAAAAGTTATTTTCTCTTTTATATCAAAATACATAGCTTTTTAAAATTTATTAAAAAATAGAAGATTCTATACTATTAGACAAAAGTAGAATAGCAAAGTTAGTCAATATCATTTCTCAAGAAGTAATATGTAATATATAGTAGAATGAAATTGACCTTTTTTTCTTACCCTGCACAAAACTCAACTCAAAGTGTGTTAAGGACATAGGCATTAGATCAGAGACCCTGGGCCAACTAGAAGAAAAAGAAGGCCCAAATTCCATATGTTGGCTTAGGAACAGACTTCCTCAGTAAGACTCCTAAAGTGCAGAAGTAAAATCAAGAATCAATAAATGAGATGGTATCAAACTAAACATCTTCTTCACAACAAAGAAAACAATCAAGAATTTGAAAAGAGAGCCTACAGAATGGGAGAAAATCCTTGCCACCTGAACCTCAAATAGAGCATTAATCTTCAGGATATATAAAGAACTCAAAAAACTTAACAAAAAAGCTAATAACCCAGTCAATAAATGGGATAAGGAACTGAACAGGCACTTCACAGAAGAAGAAATATGAGTGGTCAACACATATATGAAGAAAATGTTTGACATCTCTAGCAATTAGAGAAATGCAAATTAAAACTACATTGAGATTTCATCTCGCTCTAGTAAGAATGGCAATTATCAAGAACACAGGTAACAGTAAATGTTGTCAAGGATGTGGGGAAAAAGTTTCACTCATACATTGCTGATGGGACTGCAAATTGGTGCAACCACTCTGGAAATCAATATGGAGATTCCATAGAAAAGTTAGAATGGAACCACCATTTGACCTAGTTATACCACTCCTCAGTATATACCCAAAGAACTTAAAATCAGCATAGTATAGTGTTCAGCCACAACAGTATTTATAGCAGCTCAATTCACAATGACTATGGAACTAACTATGGAACCAACTTAGATACCCTTCAACAACAGATGAATGTATAAATAAAATGTGGTGTATGTACATGGTAAAATATTAGTCATAAAAACATAATTATGGCATTTGCCAGTAAATGATGGAACTGGAGACTATCATGCTAAGTGAAATAAGCCAATCCCAAAAACCAAAGGCTAAAAGTTCTCTCTGATATGCAGATGCTAATACACAAAAGGTCTATGGGTAGAATAGAAATTCTTTGGATTAGACAAAGGGAAATGAAGGGAAGGAAAGGGGAATGGGAATAGTAAAGACAGTAGAATGAATCAGACATAACTTTCTTATGTTTGCATATGAATACCTGACCAGCGTAACTCCATATCATGTATAACCACAAGAATGAAAAGCTATACTACAAGTATGTATAATGTCAAAATACAATCTACTGTCATGCATAACTAAAAGAACAAATAATTTTTTTTTAAAAATGTGGTATCTATACACAATGGAATATTACTTGGCCAAAAAGAAGAATGAAATTACAGCATTTGCCAGTAAATGGATGGAACTGAAAAATATCATGCTAAGTGAAATAAATCAGTCCCCAAAAAATCAAAGGCTGAATGTTCTCTCTGATATGTGGATGCTAACTCACAACAAGAGAAGGTGAACAGGAGGCTGAGACAGGAGAATCGCAAGTTCAAAGCCAGCCTCAGCAAAAGCAAGGTGCTAAGCAACTCAGTGAGGCACTGTCTCTAAATAAAACACAAAATAGGGCTGGGAATGTGGCTCAGTGGTTGAGTACCCTTGAGTTCAATCCCAGATAGCAAAAAAAAAAAAAAAGGAAGAAGAGAAGGTGAAGAGAGGTAAAATAGAAGTCCACTGGATTAAATAAAGGGGAATGAAGGGAAGGGAAAGACGATCAGAAGAAGAAAATAGAATGAACCAGACATATATTTCCTATCTTTATATACAAATACATAACCAGGGTAACTCCACATCAAGTATAGCCACAAGAATGGGCTCCTAATTAGAATAAATTATATTCCATGTATGTATAATATGTCAAAATACACTGTACTGTCATATACATATAAAAAGAACAAATTGTAAAAAGAAGTAATATGTCCTAAGTATATACTAGGTAGGCTCCTCGGGGGAGAAAAATAAGAGATTTTTTATTCTTTATATTATTATTTGTAAATATTATTGATTATATTTACCTCAAAGCACTTCTTCAATGTTATGAACATATGCTCTCTAAAACTATTGCTACATTTGCATTATGTCACTCCTCTCAATGGTGATTTTTGCCCACTTGCCTTCCCAGGTCAGCTCAGAACTGTCCAGAACCAAAGAATGGGGAAAAAAAAAGAGTTTTAACTCTTATTCTTTAATGCCCCCCTTGTGTGGCATTGTCACAGTAGAATGATCCCAGGTAGAGAAAACCATTGGTTTGGAATTATCATTAGTTCAAGAAGGTCTCCAGTTGAAACTACAATTGTGGGTTGGCTCTTGGGGCACCAAAATAACAGAGATATAAAATGTGTGTGAGACATCAGTTCTGGGGTAAAGAATATCTCTAAGAAGATGTTCAATATATTCTTCAAGTTATGTCAGCAACTATTACCCAGGCTTCCAAGGTGCTTGCAGTGGAATCCCTGTGTCTCATGCTCTTTTTTGGTCCAGTTCTAATGTTATATCCACTATGAAATATGCCCTACTTTCCTAAATTCTACATGATTAAGAAACAATAGTTCTTCCTAATAATAGTTTTACATTACTTCACTTCACTCTTTTAACCTCTTTCCTGACTATGTGGTGAGGTATTTTGGGATATAAATATTGGACACACTTACAACTGTTTCTCCAGTGCCACCAACCACTGTGACTAGCACCCAACAATACTCAGTAAATGCTTACCATAGCATATAGATCAATTTAGGATACTGGAGAAGACTCTTTAAGTCTTTGTGATAGGATAGTATTGAAAGAAAATCCTGTTGAAACAATCAATTCATGTGAGGCTTCTAAAAGCAAGATGAATAACTTTCCACATGATATTTCTTTTATTTTTTTTCTTTAAGCTTAATTTTAAAGTCCCATAAAAGCATACTGGGCTTTGTGCCACTTAAGAGTCAATAGAAAAACCAAGAATACAAAGGATAAAAGGCAAAACTGATTTGTTTTAACTATTAATTATTGAGGTTAAAGAAAAATTTGTCTTCTTTTATTAAGTTTATCAATATATGAACTAAGTAATACATCAGGTTAAAAGCTGGATCAACCACTACTTAAATAACTATAGGCATTGGCTGTCTACTGCACTGTGCTCTGAATGCTAGGACTGAAGGGCTAGGTAGGAACAAGGAATCATAGAGCCCCTGCTCAGAAGATATGAGATAGCAAGAGCAGGAAACAGCAAGGAAAAAGAGAAGCACCTTGGAAAGATTGTGGATTGATTTTGTAGGGTGTGACCCAAGGAAGTTGACTTTGACTCCCACTTAACCTACACTTACAAATATTATTATTTTCAAATCAGATGTCCTAGGAATCATAGAGCCCCTGCTCAGAAGATATGAGATAGCAAGAGCAGAAAACAGCAAGGAAAAAGAGAAGCACCTTAGAAAGATTGTGGACTGATTTTGTAAGGTGAGACCCAAGGAAGTTGACTTTGACTCCCACTTAACCTACACTTACAAATATTATTATCTTCAAATCAGGTGTTCTATTAAGAGAGAACTATAGTTGGCAGTAAGATTAACTGAAAAAGATTTTCATTTTAGGGCATTTTGTGTGCTTTGTTTTGTTTTAGGATGAAAGAACCCCCCTCCCTTTCATTGTATTGAAAGCCAAAACTTACACATGGACATACTGATTTGGATTGGTTTTCCCAACCATCATGGTCTTTCTTTCCTGTTAACTCTAACCTTTCTAATCTCTCACTCTTCCCTTTTCCATGCTTCACACCCACTCCCATTAACTATAAGTCCTAGCCTTCCTCTAATTCAAATTATCCTATCTTAAATTTTTTAACCTACATGTGAATGAGAGCATATTATGTGCTATCAATGTGCTACTTTACTTGCTGAGAATATAAGAACAGTAGCACAATTTATAAATTCTACAGTGCTTACAAATTTCAGTAGGGAAATGAATTTCTAATACAATGAGCCAAAACTGCAGTATATGAACATAAGCAGAGGACTACAGGCAACAGAAACAGGAACACTAACTTAAAGAAATAATTCTAAGAAATAAAGATCATTGATGAAATGATAGAATATTTATTCAGAATAACAAGAAGGAAGAGAAACCCTTCAGTTATTTCAAGAGTCTGTACTAACAGAACTCTATAAAACTTTTTTTGGCAATTTAATATGTAGACTTTTTATTATTCAGTAATTCTCTTGAAAATAGTATGCTGAAGTACATTTTAAATACTAGGAATCACTGGGAGAGGTGGTGCATGCCTATAATCCCAGCAGCTCCAGAGACTGAGACAGGAGGATCCTAAATTCAAAGCCAACCTCAGCAACAGCTAGGCACTAAGCAACTCAGTGACACTCTGTTTCTAAATAAAATACAAAATAGGGCTGGGGATGTGGCTCAGTGATTAAATACCCCTAAGTTCAGTGCCTGGCACCCTAAATAAATAAATAAATACTAGGAATCATTACAAAGTGTAAAATTCCATTTACATACATAATATACAAAAGAAAAATGTATGAAAACTTAGGATAAATTATTCCTAACCTATATTCAATCATAGGTTTTATAACCTCAATGTGTGAAATAAACAATGGATAGAAGTTAATGATATCAAGATACAATACACATAAAGAGAAAATATTGTCCACAATAAACACCTGGAAGCACATTAAAGTAAACACTAAAATGTAAAAGAATCATATTTAGTCAATCAGGCAAGTTACAAAATATAATGTAGAATATGCTTAGATTACACAAAGGAATATATATCTACTTGTATTTATAGATATGTGCATATGAGTATATGTAAGTTCTTTAGATAGATAGATGGATTGATTGATTTTAAAAAATTATTTGGCTCTTTAATCTTCTGGAATGTGTTTCTTTAAGTAAAGGCCCAGACACGAAAGAAGAGGTAAAAATTACATTATCCTTCCATTTAACACCAACAGCTGTCCCATACTTATGTTATAGACAAAAACCTTCAGGGCAGAGGTCTGATGTAATGTGTGTTAACTACTCTAAAAGGCTAGATTCACAACTCCTGACACACACAGAGAGCTCATATTATTTTGCGGATAAATACTTTTCAAATACTAGTAAAGATTTTGGATTCAATTTGGATTGGCAGACATATGTCCTTATAGTTTATCCTGTCTAAAACTACACCATCCTTAGGGGTTATGTTGTTAAACTATATTTAACAATTTTTCTTAACCATTTTTGGACTAAACTGCTTAGTATTTTCTCTTCTATAAATTTGGAGTATACACTAAGTCTTCTCAGTGAAATCAATGGCAAAAGAGAGTCATGTTTTATGGTTATTACCCTTCAGAGGGTTAGGATTTTGTTAGATCAGCTTTTGCATTCAGAATCTAAAATCCAAATTATATGTTCTACAATAAATTAGTAACTTACCAAAATTACTACTTAATACAGACCATAGTTATCTCTGAACTTTGGTAGTCAGGCAATTTTTTTTTCAATTTTGCATTCATCTTTAGAGTCTAACTCAGAGGAACAGGTAGATAATTCATGAATTCAAACTTGCAATTCTCCATAAAAGTCTTCCCAAACCACTGCTCTAAATCATCTAAGCAATGACAAAATATTCATTTCTGCATTTTAAAAATTAAACACTTAATTAACTATATTTTTTAAGTTACCAGAAGCCTCATTATATCATATTCAATAAATACAAAAGGAGGCATATTGGTAGCTAAAAACATTTATGTATTTGTAATCAGTTTCAATTAATTATGCATACCAACATCTCACATGCTATAGTTTAGTTCTAGAATGTTCCTAGAAGGCACATGTGTTCAAGGCTTGGTCCTCAGCTTGGTGCTACTGAAAGGTAGTAGAAACCTTTTAGAAGCAGGGTCTTAACCAGGCATGACACTCACCTGTAATCCCAGCTACTCAGGAGGTTTATGCCAGAGGATTTCAAATTCAAAGCCAGCCTCAGCAACTTAGCAAGGCTCTGTCTCAAAATAAAAATAAAAAGTGCTGGGGATGTGGCGCATTGTTATTAAGCTCCCTTGGTGTTAAAAACAAAAACAAAAAACCGGGCCTAAGTGGGAGGTTTTAGGTCATTGGGGTCATACCCTCAAAGGGGATTATGAGATAGTGCTTTTTTCCTCTTTTACTCTCCCACCATGAAGTGAATGGGGTTCCTCTGCCATGCACTTCTTCCATGATATATTGCTTTACCCTAGGCCCAAAGCAACAAGGCCAACCTATCATGGACTGAAAGTGACTGGAATATATAACTTTAAGGAAAGGAGCAGGTAAGAAAGGCTCCAAAACTATGGACCAAAATAAAATATTCTTTTCCTCTTTTTAAGTTGATTTTCTTGGGTATTTTGTTATAGTGATGGAAAGCTGACTAACACATCAAAAAAGAAAAAAATGAATCTTTGTAGAAAGCAATATTATGGAACAATTTAATGAAGGGTTAAAAACTATCATGTAAACAAATTAAAGTCAAATAAAATTTCATATACTCATTAATCCAATAACTCCCCCCAAAAAAATGTCTTGGGAGAAAAAGAAAGAAACAAAATGGCAGAATTTTAATAAACATTAAAAAATGGAGTTTTTATAAACATTAAAAAATGGAGTTTACTGTATGTAAATTTAAAAAGTAAATAACCAGGGCTTCAAATAGTAGATAGAACTTCCATTTCTGATTAAAAAAAAAATGATAGATGTTATTCTTCCTGTCATGTACAAGTGAAACCCTGTACATTACATAAACAACAAATGTAACTGAAAGACACAGAAAAGACAAACAAGTTTAAGGGAACTCAGGACCTGACAATATAGTAGTGAGTTTCCTGTGTTTTCATTTTGCCTCATGTATACTACATGTGGAGGTGAAGAAGAAACTGTAAATTTGAAAACACAGGAAAAGGATCAAGAAAGAGAAGCCTAGCCATATAAAGTGTTCAAATAAAAGCCACCCTACTGCAGCCAAACACTAAAGCAAAATTTGTACCTCCAAGAGCCAGGAAGATGTCAAACTGAATTAAAAAGATAAAGCAATAGATGTCCATACTGACATGACAGTGTAATGGTTAATTTGAACTGTCAACTTTATTGGATTAAAAGATGCCAAAGATTAAGAGGGTTCTGGATATGTCAATGAGGATGTGTCTAGGAATGATTGGTATGTGGGATAGCAAAATGGAGTGGAGACCCTCCCTAAGCAAGGGCAGCAGTATCCAATAGGCCAGAGACTTGGATGGAATAAAAATTGGAAGAATAAGAAATCAGCAGCAGATCCAAGCTCAGTTCTTCTTGAACAGGTTCCTGATTACCGCTGTAATTAACTGAGGACATCAGATCCTTGCTCCTTCTCTCTTCCAAAGCAGACTCTGCCAGTGATTCTCCAGGGAGTTTCCAGAAGCCTTTGGTCTCAAACTGGGATGCCACTGTAGATCCCTCTTGGTTTAAGGCTTTAACTTGTTGGACTGCACGGTTCCTCCAACTCTCCAGCTTGCAGACAACCACTGCAGATTATCCAGCTCCTGGTTGCGTAAGCCAATCTAATAAATTCCCTTTTCATAATGATACCTCCTATTGCTTCTGTTCCTCTAGAGAACCCTGATAGAGATATTAAATTATCTAATAAGGAAGGATTTTAAAGTAGCCTTAAGAAAAATGCTTCATCAAGCAATTGAAAACATGCCCAAATCAAATGAAAAGTTTCAGAGAAGAAATAGAAGATATAAAGAAAAATCAAGTGAAAATTTCAGAAGTGAAAAATATAGTAAACTAAATAAAGAAGCCTAGCAGATGGATTCAACAACAACAACAAAAAATGCAAGATTCAGTAAAACAGAAGATAGAGTGATGGAAATTTCTCATCATGAATGTAACCAAACTGGGTGAGATTGGAATGATACACCCACATGCTAAAGTATGCTGACAGAAGATTGAAAAGTCAAGTAACAGATTCTCTCCCAAAGCCTCCAGAGGGAGTACAAATCTGCCAATACCTTGATCTCAACCCAGTGATATTGATTTTAAACTTCTCACCTTCAGAACTGTAAAAGAATACAGTTCTGTTGTATTAAGCCAGCAAATTTATGGTAATTTGTTGCAGCAGCCACAGAGATTAATATAGTAAAATGTATACTTTCCTGAATTGTGCATTTTTCAGGATAGATCATAAACTTGGTCACAAAACGAAACCTAATAGTTTAAAAGGATAAAAATTATACAAAGTATGGTTGCTCATTATAATGAAATGAAATTAGATATCAGTAACTGAGAGAAATTTGAAAAATTCACAAATATGTGAAAATTAAACAATACTCTCCTGAGTAATCAATGGGTGAGAAAAAGAAATCAAAAGAGAAATTAGAAAACACTTTGAGATAAGTTAAAATCAATATATCAAAACTTATAGGAAACAGCTAAGGCAGTGCTTAGGGGGAAATTTATAGCTGTCAGTATGTATGCTAAAAAAACTGAATTCAATAACTTAAACTTATACCTATAAATAGTAAAAAGTGAAAGATAAAAGTCTACCTAAAGAAAGTGTAATAAAATTTTTAATAAAAAGTAAAAATTAATGAAATAGAGAATATACAGTCAAAAAATTGATAAAACCAAAAGTTGGTTATTTAAAAAGATTAAAGAAATCAACAAGATTAACTGTATTGAAAAATAGAAAACTCAAACTGTGGACTTTAAAATTAAAGTGATGTCAATATCAACCTTATATAAACCTTCTAAATTTATACAATTATTATTTATAAACTAAAAATATTTTTACAGTATTACAAGAGAATACTATGAACCATTGTATTCCAATAAATTAGTTGAGATGAAATGCTCAATTCCCTAAATGACACAACTACTGAAATTGACCCAACAAAACATTAAAAATATCTAAATAGACCTAAGAGAAATAGGTGGAATTAGTTAGGAATCATTGAAAACTATTCACAAAGAAAACTCCATATCCAGATGACTTTACTGTGAATTCTATCATACATTTAAAGAATTGACACTAATTCTCCACACACAGTTCCAAAAAATTATGAGCAGAAGGAATACTTCACAACTTATTCCACAAAGTCAATGTTACTTTGATACCAAAACTTGACATGATCTCTGCTCTCAGAATGTAGGACCTTAATCCCAGAACACTCAAGGCCAAATGTTTTCTCTGATATGTAGATGCTAATTCACAATTGGGGGAGGGGGCTAGGGAAGAATAGAGTTACCTTAGTTTAGGCAGAGAGAGTGAAGGGAGGGGAGGGGGTATGGAGGTAGGAAAGATAGAATGAATCAGACATTACCTTATATACATATATAACTATACTACCAGTGGGATTCTACATCATGTACAACCAGAAAAATGAGAAATTATATTCTATCTATGTATGATGTATCAAAATGCATTCTACTGCCATGTAGTACTAATTAGAACAAATAAAAAAATAATAAACATGGATTGTAACCCTTTGAACAAAACAGGAAACTACAATTCCATACTGATACAAGTAACTAAATGAATAAATTCAGAGTAGGAGGAGGAAAGGGAGGTAAAAAGGACCTCTCTACAGAATACATCTGCAGGAGAAAATACCTCTAAAGTAAGGGGGCTGGTGGACATCACCTTCATTGAGTGATCAAAGCAAACTATCAGTAACAGGACAGATGAGACTGTGCTGCATCTGAAGGGATACAATGAGAACATGACAGCACTTCTGTGATTCTGGCCCAAGATGAATAACTTGAATTAACCATAAAGAAACATCAGATTGAGGGGCATTCTACAAAATAACTGACCTATAACTTCAAAAGTGTTGATGTCCTGACAGTCAAGGAAAGAGGGAACTGTTCAGATAGAAGGAGACAAAAGAGATAACTAAATGCAAGTAATTCTGAATAGAATTCTTTCATTGTAAAGGACATTCTCAGGACAACCAGAAACTTGAAGGTGGTCTGAAAACTGAGCATCAATAAGATATCTATTTAATTTCCTAATTTTGATGGCTGTATTGTGGTTATAGAGGAGACTATTCTTAGTTTTAGGAATTACACTGAAATATTTATAGATTGGGCGTCAGATTGGCAACTTACTCTCAAAAGGTTCAGGAAAAATATAATTCTTTGCATTGAATATCCAAATTTCTCTAAGGGTGTGATCATTTTAAAATTTTAAAAATTTGAAAAAACTAATAAATTTCATTTACATCTATAAATCAAGCATCCCTAAATATAATACATGTAATCATATATTATATATTTTTTAAATATTTATTTTTTAGTTGTAGATGGACAGATATCTATTTTATTTTTATGTGGTGCTGAGAATCGAACCCAGTACCTCACGCATGGTAGGCAAGCACTCTACCACTGAGCCATAACCCCAGCCCCTATATTTAATTTTTTATGCATTAATAGTGTCTAAATATATGATCTAGGTAAATATATAATCCTGGCACCTGGGAACAGACCTAGACTTCCTTGTGCCAAATGGGAGGTGTCAAGCCCTGAAGTTCCAAAGAGGCTATAAGGAGAGCCAGGCCAGGAGAGCTGTATGACTGCAACCAGAGATCACAGCCCTCTCCATAACATCTGGCCATCCTATTCTGAGATAATGGCATCCAAAATTCAGAAATTCACAATTTCTAATATTCTCTTCCCTTGTTCCCAGGACTCATTGAAATCCCATAAATGATCCTATTTCAGGACCCCTCAACACATCACAGACTGTCTGTTACCCTTGGAAGTGGCCTGATGGTTTGGAGAAGGGGAGGCTCTGGTTCCAGGTCTACCATCTCTGTGCCACCTGATCTTCAAGGGCACAAGGAGATGTGCCAGGGTGGCTGGGAACAAAGTGAGATAACAGGGAAGACCTCTAAATGGGGGGCCTGGCCAATGACATGTTCTGTGAGTAGGAACTGCTTCTTATCACTTCAAAGTTCTTTGTAACTATGTCTCCTTGTTTTGATTCCAGAATGTTGTCACTGTTCTGATAAAAGTGAAAAGTAGTAGGGTGACTATAGTTACCAATGATGTGCATATTTCAAAACAGCTACAAGAGAGGATTTTGAATGTTCTCATCATGAAGAAATGACAGTCAAGATGATGAACACACTAATTCCCCTGATTTGATTATTGCACAACATATACATGTATGAAAACATCGCATTGCACCCCATAAATACATATAATTATGTATCAACTAAAAATAAAACATAAAAAGTGAAAAAAACTGGTATAAACTTAATAGCATTCTTAAGTACTGGAATCTACTACCATCATTAATGGATACACCAGGTGAAAGAAAGCAAAGTACACTATAGGCCAATATCTATTATGATTGTGAATGCAAAAATCCTTAACAAAATATGAATAACCAAATCTAGTAACATATAAAAAGGTTTGTAGATCATGACTACGTGAGATTGAAAATACACAAAATGTGTTCTACAAGCACAATAGAACCAAACTAGAAATCAATAATAGAAACAATAGGAAAATATACAAACATTTAGAACTAAATAACACATTTCAAAATAATCCATTGTTCAAATAGGAAATATCTCAAGAGAATGAAAAAATAAATTTACCTTAATAAAAATGAAACTATAACATAAAATTTGTGCAACACAGCTAAACCAGTGCTAACAGGGAAACTTGTAACTCTAAATGCACACATTACAAAAAGATGAAAATATCACACTAGTCAGTAGTCTAAGCTCCTATCTCAAGAACCTCGAATAGTCAAAACAAGCAGAAGGAAAAATAATAAAAAATAAAAATCAGAGCAAAAATCAATGAATTTAAAAGCACAAGTAATAGAAAATTGAAAACTGCTCACCCAATAAGAAATAGGTAATTTTAATAGCCCAAAAATGCATACATTAGAAAAAGAAATTGATTTCTCTCCCCACCTTACATACACACACACACACATACACACACACACATACACACATACACACATACCACAATCTCTGGTTCCACTGGAATACTACCAAAAATTTAAATTGAAGTAACATCAGTGCTACATAATCTTTTCCAGAAAATAGAAGAGATGACACTTTGCAATTGATTTATGGACAGTATTAACCTGTTACTAAACCAGAGAAAGACAATACAAAAAACTATAGGCCAATAATCCTCACAAATATAGATACAAAAGACATTAACATAATACTTGCAAATAGAATTTGGCAGCATTTATAAATAATTATATGTATTTTCATGGATTATGATTAAGTGAGGTTTATTCCAGGGGTGCAACAATATAGTAGTTCAGTGTTTAAATTTTTATTGCTATCATATTAAGAAAATCCCATGATCATATCTATTGATGCAAGAAAACCATTTGACAAAAGTCATCATCCATTCATAACAAAATCCTCAGAAAGATAAGGATAGAATAAAATTTCCTCAACTTGACAAAGAACATCTATTAGAAAAATGATGTTTTAAAACCATAGCTAATATATTTAATGGTGAAAGACTTTTTCCCTATTATTAGGAGCATAGGGAGGATGTCCATTCTCATCATTCTTATTTGGCACATTCTAAAAGCTACATCCAATACAATAAAGCAAGAAAATAAAATAAGTTCATCCAGATACACAAGAAAGAAATGGAACTGTCCCTAAGTCCCTAATCACATATTATATGATCGCCTACATAGAAAATCTGCAGCAATCTTTAAAACAAACTCCTAAAGTAAATGAGTTCACCAAGGCCATGGGATGTATAGACCAGCATATAAAAATCAATTCTATTTCTACACACTAATTATGAACACATGGACAACAACATTTTAAAAATAATTCCATCTATATTTATGCCAAAAATTAGCAGTAGTTAGGCTTACATCTAAAACATGTACAGGGTGTGCATATTCTATACATTTACTATATCAATGTCAATACCCTGATTGATATACTGTAACAGGTATATACCACAGTAATTGTGCAACATATTACCTCTGGGGGAAATGTAAAACATACATAGGATCTCTGTATTAATTCTTACAATTGTGTGTGAAATCTCTCTCTCAAATTAAAAAGTTTAATTTTTAAAAAATGGATATGTACAAGCTGTCACTGCATTTTTCTAGACCCTCTTCTCCAAAATCCGGCTTCAATTTCTTGAGGAATATAGACTCTGGTACCACAAAAATCTGGGTTTAAGTCCCACTTCTGCCACGTGTTGTAAGACTAATGCTCATCTATAAAATAGTGATAGTAATATTAATAATAACTGCCTCAGATTTTATAACTCAGTAACATAATGCATGTAAGGTTTTGGGCAGTAAATATAAATGTGAAATTATTTAAATGATTTGCACAAAATAAGCTCTAGATATAACAACAATGGTGATGGTATCAATTACGAGTATCTCACTTAAACAGGAATTCCCTTAATCTTATATTACTGATATATGTTCTTTAGACCCTTTTTCTCTCTTCTACTTCATGACACTATCTGCTTCAAAGCATTTTTCTGATCCACTCACCAAGATATTCACTAATAATATATTAATAAATTCAAAGCTCCTAACATCTTCACTTATCCTCCAGCTTGCTTTCATCTCTACATTCTTCACAGACATTAATATTCTCTTAATGTCCAGAATCATTGTAGAAATTGTGAACTGATTGTTACAGCCTTAATACAGCTAGATTTATTTTGACTGAGTCAAACAAGATTGCTTTTCTGTTTTTAAACTGTTTACCATAATTTAAAAATCAGTAAATTCTCCATGAAGATTCAAACTTAAAACTCCTTTTGTGAAATTAGAATACATTATTAGGGCACATTTTTACATGGCAGAAATCCACTGAAACCTCAGAGCAACTGCCCTCTTGAGACTAGATATGCACTGTGCAACTCCCCAGAATCTTCAGTACTTCCTCGAGTTGTGTTTCCAATGCTAAGTTAATTACCTAACTGCTCCCCCTTTAGTCATTTTAAGTTTGTAACCACCATAAGAGGGCCATCCTAGACATCTCCCATAGTCTATAAAACAATCCTCACAAGCCAATTAAAATTCCTTTAAATTCTCTCATCTGATTTTGGAGGCTACAACCACTAACGTGGTTCAGACCCCAGTATTTCCTAAGTGGACCACTACAAGGTAATCTTTTCACCAATCTCTCCCTTACCTAATCCATTCCTTATGCTGCCTCCAGAGATATTTTCTTCAAAACACCTCCCCAAATGTGGTATGATATGTTAGTGAAAACAAAAAAAAACCTCTGAAACTAGACCATGTGGGTCAGTTCTCACATCTGCCAGTTACTAGCTATGAACCATGAACAAATTATTAATGAAAATGCCTGTCTCCTTAGCTATAGCAATAATAAAAACAGTTTATGTACATCTTGTGTTTGTTATAAGTATTAATTCAGTTAAACTATGCAAAGTACTTAAAACAGTGTCTGACATATATTGAGTTATAAAAAGTATTAACTGTTACTATTATCAACCTCCCCATTCTTGAAATTACTTCATTTCTCTCCCACTCCTGCTAACAAGATGCAGCCCAAGTTCTTGACATTCATACTACACCAGAATATCTTTACACTTAACCTCTCATTAGGCAACAACTATTCCCTATACTGAATTACTTGCCCTTCTTCAGGCTTTCACATTTACTGTTCTCTATCAGAAATACCATTACCCATTTCCTTGGCTTAGAGAACGTAAGCTTTTGGAACTTGAATTGGAACTCAAGTTAATGCTACCATCTCTGTGATATCTTCCCTCTCAACACATACTTATGCAAAATTCCCTTCATTATGCTCCAAAAGCATTCTGGATATATTAGAGTATTTGTAAAAGGTATGTCATGATTGTTCATATCTATATTCCAAATCTATTGAGTTTTATCTTTCTGATTTTTGGCAAATTATTTAATCTCTCTGCTTCAGTATTCTTATCTGAAAACAGAGATTGTAATAGTGTCAAAAAGGCATGGCATAATATGTGAAACATAATAAGAGCTCAATACATATTTTACTATCATTATCATAATTAAGAGTTTAGTGTTAAAATAAATATGTAAAGTCTGTCACTGAACATTTTCTAGGCCCTCCTAAGTTCCTTCCAGTATTTTTAGAGAAGTACAGACTTTGGTAACAGGAGAGCCAAAAGAATCCAAGGAGTATCAATGTTCTCAAAAGGGAACTTGTCTAAATCATCTTTCAGCACAAAATTTGTATTAGTATGAGTCCTTAAATTTTTGTTAAGTAAATACAGGAAAAGAGAAAGAAGGGAAGACCAGTTCTATATTTTCTTGTTTGGGTATCATTATTAACTTCTCTAATAGGCTTGTATTCTATGAATTCCACTTCTTAAAAGATCCACAACTTCTTATAGAGGTCTTAAATATTCAGAGATTGAATGGAACTTGATAAAAACATAGGTGGGGAGAGGTGTGTCTACAGGAAGGCATTAGAGGCAGAGGGTTACTGTGTGTGTAGGTAGCTATGAGAAATTAATATTGCTGTGGCTTCAAGAATAAGATGACAGTTATTGAGAGGTAGGGCTAGAGATGTAGGCAAAAGCAGATGATACAGACCATTGGATGCCACATTAAAGCATTTATCCTGTAGGTTAGATTGATCTATCTGAAGGTACTGATATAATTGTATTTTGTTTTATATCTATTTCCCTGATGGTTATGTGATGTGTAATTTGAGGAAGAGAAAACTAGAGTCTCAGGGACCAGTCAAAAGACTGTTATAGTTAGTATTTCAAATCAGACTGAGAAGGACCCAAACTAGGACAGAGACAACAGAGAAGGCAGTGAGGAACAGTTTTAGAAATACATGTAATTTAACATCAACAGTAATTAATGGGCATCAAGCTGAGGGAATGGGAAGAGTGACAGGTTTATGGCATCCATGGCTGAATTTTTATTACCATCAACTGAAATAAAGACTTTAAGAACTTATTTTAAAAAGAGGTGCTAATTTTAGAAATGTTGAGTTTATGACTTCTGAAAGCAACAGTGAAGCTGAACTGCAAGCTTTGGAACACATAGGGACAAAAGTAGGGGTAGTTTTAGTTAACCAGAAATTAGCATGGGTCCAAAAGAACAGGTGCTAGGCAATATCAAAGACAAGATCAACACTGCCTTTGGAGAGTTACATATTTCCTATATGCCCATCTCTATCCCTGGCCACACTGTATATTGGAATTTTTGTCAATATCATTTTTATTACTGATAGAGTTGAGGGTGGTGTTATAAGGTGGTATACAGTTTTTGAAGGCCTTTCAGAAAGGCTATTTCACTTGGTCTTCACTAGAAGCCTCTTGGAAATACATGAGTTCTAATTTCCATTTATAGATAAGAAAATTAAGGGTTTAAAATTTTAAATAAATTGCCAAAGATATAATGTCAAGTACTAAATTGATTTTAAACATGTATTCTGAACCTAAGTCTTAACCACATTCATATTATTGAGTTTAATATCCAATGTATTTAGCCAGAAAAAATGTTCCTCTTTCACTAAGTCAACAATTCAAACTAACTTTATGCTTTTGAAAGTTAGTTCAGTTCAATATAACTTCAGTTATTTGGAGAATCTTGTTAATTAGCCTCCTATTAACTCGAGTTTTAATATAAATATACATTCAATATGGGAAGATAAAACACATTTAAGAACTCAAGCAAGGAGCCAGACATCCTGGGCTTGAATCCCCATTTTACAATTTATCAGCTGTGTGACCATTGGGGATTACAAAACTATCTGTTCCATAGGATTGTTGTAAAAAGTAAGGATTCGTTACATACAAAATGCCTAGAAAAATCATCTAATATGAGATATGTATTTAATGTTTGCTATATTATTATTATTATTAGGCATGTCATGTGCTCATGTCTGCTGGTACATGGCGTGCAGCTATTGATTTGGCATATGTCCATAGTCTCCAGTTCTGTCACACTTCCTTCTTTATCCCAGCCGGCACCTATGGCCTCATGGGTACTCATGATTATAGGTCCAGGAATTATATGGTTACAGACCATGATTATAGGTTCAAAAACCAATGGAGGAGATGGAAGTGGCACCACTTACATTATCTCTAGTGACTCTAGAAAACATTTCACTTCCTGTTCCACTAATTTCATGCTCTTCTGGCCTGGAGTGTTAGTTTTCAGAAAGAACAACACTATTATTAGGAGTCACAATTATGATTCCACTGAATTGGAGGTTAAGACTGACAACTGACCAACCACTTTGTGCTCTCCATGCCTCTGAATCAACCAACAAAAAAAAGGAGTTAAGGGTGTTAGATGAGGTGATTAATTCTAACCATAAAGGGGAAATTGAACTACTACTCTACAATGGAGAAAAAGGAGAGTATGCCTAGTATATAAGTAGGGCATCTTTTAGTATTACCATGCCTTGTGATTAAGGTCAGTAGAAAATGACAACATAATCCAGGTTGGACTAATAATGACCAAGACCCTCAGGAGTAAAGGATAAAGAACCATGACTGGCTGAGGTGCTTGCTAAGGGAAGAGAATGTGGAATGGGTAATAGAAGGCGGTAGTTATACATACCAGCTATAATTATATGACCAGTAATGGAAACAAGGAATGTGATTGTCTAGAGTGTTTCCTTCTTATTTTGTTATGAATACATTTATATATATATATGTATACATATAATGTATGTATTAAACAAATACTTTTGTTTTATTGCCTCTATTAATTTCCTTATCATGTAACACAACATGTATTGATTTTACAAGTTTTTGAGTATTGCTAATTTACATTATAGATTTTAAATATAAAAGAGTAAACATCACTCAAAGATTTCCTTCTGGGGAAGTATTAATATATTTGTGATTGTACAAAGAATATTTGTATCATGTGAAATTATGACCTTATTATTATCTTTATTTGTAGATTAGGTATGATCTAAGGAAATGTAGATGAGTGCCAAGTTGACAAGTGTACTCTAGTGATAGTTAATTTTATATGTCAGTTTAACTGAACAAAGGATTCCCAGATAGCTGTTAAACATTATTTTGGGGTGTGCCTGTGAGACTTATTCTAGTTGAGATTAGTTATTTGAATTGGTAGATAAAGTAAGGAAGATCACCCTCACCGGTGTGGGTGGGTAATATTCAATCTTTTGGAGGCCCAAATAGAACAAACAGTTGGAGGAAAGACAAATGGCTTCTTTTTGTTGGAAATGGGACATCCATCGTTTCTTGCTGTCAGACATAAGCACTCCTTCTTGAGCTTTCAGACTTGGCCCAGGACTTATATTATCAGCTATTTGTCACACCTTTGGACTCATACTTTATCACACAACCAATTTCAGTGATTCTCCAGCTTCCAAATGGCAGATCACGAGCCTTCTCAACCACCATAATCACATAGGCCAATTCCTATTAAAGATCTAACGATATATAGATATTCTCTGCTATTGGTTCTGTTTCTCTGGCGAAATCTAACTAAAACATAGTCTTTATCTTAAAATTTTTGTTCCCTCAATAATAGTACACAAACACATATAGAATAAAGAAGATTATGAACAGAAAATATGAAGTCTATGGAGGGGGCAAAATCTCCCAAACCTTCTAATTCATAGATAAATGGTGATGCTCTACTTCAGAAGACTTAATCATTTTTTTCTGATTTAAATTCCTGAAGGGATGGCCCTAAATGATCACTACTGAAATTCAGTTGCCATGCCTTTCTATGTTAGATTTTATAAAGAAAATCAACCATAACATGTGCTTTTAAACAAAACGAAAGTAGTAGTTATAAACTATCAACATGTTAGACTTGAAAAGCAACTCAAATTCTAACATATGGTGGCATTGGTACATTTTCTATAGACATTAAAAGGATGTGGAATGCACTTTATGTGGATTTTAAAAGGCACTTTATGTGGAATTTAAACATACCTCTTTTAGCTTTAAACATAAAAAGCAAAGAAAGCAGCAATCATTTAAATGAGTTACTCTTTTCACATTTGAGAATTTAATGAACTGTAATGAATTAATCTAGATATTGGACAAAATTTATATTTATATTGGATTTTTCACTTAAAAATGATACACCATTTTAAAATTAAGTGAAAGGACGAGTATTGGGTAATATTCATGAGCCAATTTCTACTTTATACCCAAACATTAAATTAGCCACTGAGTGGAGTAAGCACTAAAATTTTATAAAATTAGGAGTACACACTTCTACATTAGATATCATATAAGGTCTTTCATTACACCTTTAAAATATAACATGAACTTGCCCATTAAAAAGTATTGAGCACTTAGCCCAAATGAGAAATTTTTTTTTAGTAATAGCTTTGCTACGATGTTTAAATCAAAGTTTAGGGGAAAATACTGTATTGAAGCAATTTCATAAGGGCTTAAGTCAAAGTTGAATTCTATATTTACTCAAAAATTCATAATGACAATAATATAAACAATGTTGGTATGAGAATATTTGGAAAACTAGGTAAGTTAATAAGTGGTAAGTGATGATCATCTAAATATGCTAAATATTGTCAACTGCCTGTCAGAGATCTGGATGTATTTTGTAAGGGTGTTACCATCTAGTGCAAAGATTATCATCACAGAATAATTATTTACCAAATTTTAGGAAGAATGAAGGTAGAAAAACTATATGTGTGTGTGTGTGAGTGTGTGTGTGTATTCTTTATCGTCAAGGGGCTATCATTCTCCTGTAAGATACAAAACTTAAAGAAAGTCAGGCTTACTTGTATACAACTTGTTATTAAACAAGCAGGAAGCCATGAGACTGAGGCTGGCTGTCTCCTACTTTGAGTTTCTACATAATAAATTGCAACCTAGCTTAGTATATAAACATCCGAAAACAGAATTATGAGAATTCTTTTTGGTAACAAATAGTCATACTTCAATCACATACAGCCAAGCTTCAGCCAATCATAGGCAAGAAACTCATGATACCATGCCTAAATAAGGCAAATGCTTCATCCTATCATGCCCAAATATGTCAATTGCCCTATACCATGCCTAAATAACACAGATGTCTCAGGTGATCTCTCTACTTTGCTTCAAGTTATGTGCAGCCTATAAAAACGCACTACTTCACACTGCTGGATGGAATCTCTCTGAATCTCTTCTGATACTATGAGCTGCCCAATTCAGAATTGTTCTTTGTTCAAAAAACTATTAAATTTAATTTGCTTAAAGCTTTCCTTTTAAAAAAACTAAAGGACCTACAACTCAAATATTCTCTTTATCACACTTTGGAAAAATCTTATTCTTTCAAACCAATAATTGAACATAAAATTGTAATATGTTTGAAACACAATTTCATAATCCTACAGAACATTTAATATCTGAAATTAGGCCAAGATTCATCTGCATGGTGGATTCAACAATTTAACAACCATATAGACTCAGAAAGTGGATTCATTATGGTTTAACAAAGCAGTCTGACTCATCTAGGCAGGCAACAGTAAGCTATTTAGATAGCAAGAAAGTCTGTGTCTCCAGCATACTCAGCATCCTATTTTTTTGCTCTCACATTATGACTGCAAAGCACAGTGATGCTCATGTGTGACTGATTTCACTTATTTAATTTTTATTTTGCTTCTTTGTGCAAAAGGATCACCAGATAAGGTTCGACTGCTAGCAAATAGAAGAGGATGAAAGTACAAATTCTTACATGACCGGTAGGCCTAAAATTAGAAGTTTAGAATAAATTAAAGGGTAGAGTATATAGAATCCCACAATTCAACAGGATATTGGAGCTTGGTCATTAGCAAACCCACCACAAATGAGTGTTCTAAAAGTGAAAAGTGTATTTACCTAGAAATGGCTAAAAGTTCATTGAAAGTTGAAAACATGGTTAACCTGTGTATGTGACTATTCATGGAAATCATAACCTTTAAAAGAATGCAATTCAAGGAAAAGCTTGAACTCACTCCACGAAGAGTTACTCCTAAAGACTCCATCATAATGAGCAAAATTTAGGAAGGGAATTTTCAGGAGTAATTTTTTTTTTCCTTTTGCAATATGTGAAGGTAATTAGGGGAAGCAGATTAGCTGCTGAGTAAAAGCATTTTCTTCAGAGTTGAAGAAGATCCTAAAAGGAAAAGGACAAAAAGTACTCAAAAAGACCCAAACCAGACTATACTGAAGAAAACACCTCTGGGAACCTACACATCTCAAAAGGAACTGTGAACATTAGAGCAGCTGAGAAAAATCAGCTCTTCTGCACTGTGGCCATGCTGCAGGCCTGGTGATTAAGTCAGGCTTTCTCTATTCTTCTTTAAACCCCAGGGCATTGAAGGGCAACAGAAGGATCTCTCAAATGAGAACTGGCAGTTCAAGAAAAAAAAAAAAAAAAAGTCTTGGGTCATAGCTTAACACTTTTTCAGACTGATTTCTTAAGTGCTGTGAGCCAAATGTGGAATTATATCTTGCTTTACTGAATATCAGTTAAATATTCTCCTCATCAAACATACTGCAGAAGACAAACCACAATGTCTGTTTGCACATTTAAGTTGAAGTTGTGCTGTTTTTAGGCAGACAGAATTTTTAGGGCTTAATAAATTATTACTCATTTGTAGAATAAGGGTTTATTTAATTTTTAAGACTTCAGTGTATTCTACTAGAATACATATGAAATAAGTATACATATATAATATGTAACATATATCTAAGATATTTGCCTTAATATAACATATTTGCCCCTTATGTATAAAGATATTCTATATTATTTCTAGTCCAAATAATGTTAACCTCACACACAAGGCAGTTGTATCTTTTTATAACTAAATACTTCCAAAGGCCATTTAAGTTCTTCTAAGTAAACATTCCCTTACAACATTATTCAAACCACTGATCTGCTTAAACAAATTCTCTCTTTAGAAAATATAGAAGAAAATTTGACCCTGGTCTTTAACTAAAATATTCAAAATATGTGAATGTTTAAATGCTTGACTATAACTTTTTACTAGAAATATTAATAATATTAATTTTGTTTAAAATGTAAAATTTTATTTAGTTACATTTCCCTCAAGTGTACTATATTTTTCCTAAAGCTACATTTCTGTTCACAACATACATTTTACATTTTCTCCCTCTTTCTCCCTTTTGAATCCTGGAAAATAAACAGCATTTGATAAAATCAAATGTTTTTCTACCCCCCAAAAACTGAGTTATACCTTATTCAGGAATAGAAGCTTGTTTATGTTAGTCATCACAATATAATGGGAATTTTATTCTGAAAAAAATGCCAGTCCCCTAATTTTACATATAAATAAATAACCCCAGTGAGAAGAACAGGTAACTCTCTGGAATAGTCTATAAAAGGCCATTTTTTAAAATTCTTATTTGTTATTATTACTTGGGTTTTGCTAAGGATAGAATTCACTTGTTTACTTTTTATTTTTCTTAGTTTTGTACCTTTTTACTTACCATTTTACATATTTCAGGATTAAATTGCCTGAAGGTAAAAATGAAAACATAAAAAATTTAGCTAAAGTACATAAAGCACGGCAGCAGCCATCAGCATATATTACAATATCAAGAAGCACTTGTAAAGATGCCCCCAAACTCAATAGGTTGGATTTTCCTACCAAGAATAATGAGAGCCACAGCTAAATTCCACAAGTCTTCTTGTCACTAGGTAATAAACCTCAGAATTAATTTTGACAGTACCGTAGCCACTCTAGTTGTCCATATAGAAAGAAGGAATTTATAAATCATAACTGATACATTGAAATGCATCTAGAAACAATGCTAAATGCCCTAACGTTGACAGATATCTACTAACTGTGGTGTTTATATTTTAAAGTCTGTGGCCTCATATGTACCTCATATAAACCAACTCAAGTCTTCTTTGTCTCACTTTGATGGACAGTAATGGTGGTGGGGAGAGGACATCGTATGTTTTGGTGATGAAAATGACAGCCTGTAAGGTAGGAGACCGAAACACAGAAAGACTTTTAAAACTGGAAATATAAGTTATATCAATTTGTATGATGGAGCTATGTGAATAACTCTTCTCAGACAAGAGAGCATTTCTGTGGGAAACCATGGGTTAACCGAACTTTTCCAGTTAAGAAAGAACAGGGGCTAGGATTGTAGCTCAGTGGTAGAGCGCTTGCCTCGCATGCATGAGGCACTGGGTTCGATCCTCTGCACCACATAAAAATAAATAAATAAAATAAAGATACTGTGCTCATCTACAACTAAAAAAATCTAAAAAATATTTAAAAAAAAAAGAAAGAAAGAAAAACATACTAAATGGTGCAATAATACCAGAGCCACCATCCCACACTGCTGTACTTTATACAGAATACTTCCAAACTCAGAGACTCTCTGCATCTTTGTGTCAATGATGCCCACTCTGTGAAATAATTAAGAGGTTTAATCATTATTGTCACTGAGCAGGAGAGAAAACCAAGGCTCAGAGACACTATTTGTTCAAAAAACCAATACACATAAGAAGATACAGAGAATAAAATTATGGCATTTGCAGGCAAATGGATGGAACTGGAAAGCATTATGCTAAGTGAAGTAAGCCAATCCCAAAAAACCAAATGCCGAATGGTCTCTCTGATTAATGGATGCTGATGAATAAGGGAGGTGGGAATGGGAAACATAAGAGAAATAGAGAAACACTGGAAACGACATGGGGGAGGTGGGGGGCAGGAAAGGGGAATGGGTATAGTAAAGATGGTTGATAAAAAATATATATAAATATATATATATACACACTGTTCATTGAAAGTGCATATAAAGATGTTTAATATGAAGAATGTAATCTGCTTATAATTTTGTGCAAAGTTAGAAAAATTATGATTGTAACAATTTTTTTTTCTATTTGCCTCAACAAATATTTTCAGTGAAAAAAAAAAATAAGAAGATACAATTTTGTTTGTGTCTAAAGTCCCATTGGTTTGACCTGGCTTGTTTTTCACTAACAGTGTGACTGGATATTCTGTAGCTCAAGACCATAATACCTCCCAGGGCATAGTGCTGCATCTACACAGCCCAGTGAGGTATGTGAAAAAATGGGTTCCACTATTTATTGATTAGGTACAAACTTTAGAAGATAATCTTGAATTCCAGTGTAGTAGCTACCTTAAAAATAGCTTTGAAAATTAAATAAAATATTGTTTAATCATTGTATTGCAAATCATGAAATGTTGCATAAAATTTCAGTAGGTCAGCTACAAATATTTAAATGCCTTCTGTGTGTCAGAAACTGAGTGTATAATGATGAAAAGAACAAGAATGGTTTCTTCCCTCCAGATGCAGGATGATGATTGCCATCTAGATGAGGATTGCTAGTGAGCTCAGGTTGGTTGGTAAACTTAAACAGAAATCCATAGTAAACTAGCATTTCATAAAAGCAAATCCAGAAGCAAACTGAGTAACACAAAGGACATAAAAAGTGTGAGGATATATTATCATCTATTTACCACACTGGCTTGATGATTATAACACAGTGTCTTGTTTTAGATACATAGCCAAAAAGTACATGAACAATTCACAGACAAACTACAGATTTGGTTAATTGGTTGGACAATAATATCTGCATATGAAATTTAAAAGACCAGGTATTTTACCACTAAAAATCATAGAATAATCAAAAGAAGCTTAATAAGTTTTGTCAAGAAAATTATGTAAGTATGAAAACACAATTGGTGTAACTTTATCTGGTTTGCAACCAGAGAAATGGAAAAACTGAGCTCTATATATGTGCTATGACTTGAAATGCACTTAAATAAACTAATAAAAAAAAGAAAATTATGTAAATCCTGGCTTCTCTTCATCAAGTTCAAGTTGAAGCACAAAGGTTTGATTACATTTGCAAAAAGTTTTAAGTAGCTGATTACCCAAAAAACTGAATTAAAGGATATTCTTTTAACTATTATTTTGTAATAATAGGTAACTTCTTGTATTCACAGTTGTGTGGATGTGAGAAAATAAAGTCACTGATTCCTTAAGGTTCCACAAACTCTACCAGTTTTAGTTGATATTTATTTCCCTACATTTAAGTGAAAAGACCCACTCTCTCACATGCTGGGTTCAGCAGTTTTCATTTTTATGAAAGAATGCCATATGGAAATTAGACAATTATTCTACACATCCTCAGAGGCTAGTGCCACAAGGAACTTGTTTAAATGAGAACATGGAAGGTATGAGTTGGATAACTCCAAAATACTGGGCAGAGAACAGTAGAGCAGGTCAGCAAGCATACGTTCATCATCAGCAGGGCTGGACAACTAGGAATGCAAGTAAAACTGCATTCTGACCTAATGGAGAACATTTGCTATTTAAATGTTACAGAATTTTTGAAGGTAAAATTTTAATCTACTTGAATACATTTTCCACAGTATCAGCTCAATACAATGGATTTAATTATTTCCTTTGTTTTTTTTTAATTTGTCTAGAAAATACAAATAAGGGTAAATTCTTCTTTCTATCCCACCTATTGATCATCAGAGAAGACTAACACTTGATTGCTATAGTATGCAATAAAATATTTTAAATATTCAAACAACATATATCTATAATGTCTATTTTAGTAGATTATAGACAATGGTATGCAGGAATTCCATTTATATTCTATATTATATATACTCCAGCTTTTTAAAAAGAATCAGAGATAATTTGGAACAAAAGACATCATAATAAGGTTAAGAAAGCATACATTCAAAAATCAAGAGGTAAAAGAGAACACAAGTATAATTGTAAAGGTTTACTTTATAACTTGTTGTAAAAGACCTTAGATTGGTTGCTGGCATCTATCACACAAAGAGAAATGTAATATAATAAAGACCTACAGCTGGGCGCGGTGGCTCACGCTTGTAATCCCAACAATTTGGGAGGCTGAGACAGGAGAATCACGAGTTCAAAGCCAGCCTCAGCAACGGCAAGGTGCTAAACAACTCAGTGAGACCCTATCTCTACATAAAACACAAAATAGGGCTGGGGATGTGGCTCAGTGGTCGAGTATCCCTGAGTTCAATCCTCAGTACCAAAAAAAAAAAAAATCTTTCCACTCTTGGTCTCCTTCCTGATATTAAACCAAAAAAACTTATAAAACTTCGTACTCTGGATTGGCCTACCTATCAACTGGATAATTCCCTTTCTTGGCCACCTATGGGCTCTTTAGATCCCAATCTCCTTAGAGATCTACATAACTATGGCGAGCAATCAAAAAAATGAGCAGAGATCCCTTTTATTCAGGCCTTCTCCAGGCCAACCCTTCCCTTTGCACCCTTTGTAAGCCCCACCAAGTCTTCCTAGCTTGCAAACCAGATTCATTCAAGTTTCTGTCTACTCCGGAATTTGACTCAGCAGGTGAACCTCCCCCATACCGTCATGGCCACCCATCCCCTCAATCTCCTGACACTCCACCTTACCCCTCCCACACCCACATCACAGCCACCCACCTCCACTCTTAGCCCCCCCATTGCTTTCTTCCCTAGATACAACAGACTCCAATCACAAGTTTCTCAGCCGTCTGCCCTCTTCCCAGCCTATTTACACCTCCCCTCCACCTCCAGCTTCCCCTTCCCCTTACAAGCTGTCTTCTAAAACATCTTGACAAACTTTAGCCCCTTTTCCTTAAGTAAAACACACAATATAATGTCCCAGCCCACAACAATTAAGCCCAACTATTCCCTTGTGATGACCCCTCCCCCGCCAACTCTCCGGCAGCTCCAAAGCCACAAAGTCACAACTCTAATACTAGTCTACAACCCCCCCCCAAATTGTCTTTTATCTGGCTAGCCTCATTCCTCAAAAGTCATGGGAGATAATATTTTATAATCTTTTATACCCAAACCTGGCCTAAATGCCAACTGGGGACAAAAAGGTTAAAAGCCCTGGGCAGTGATTCCCCAGGCCACACTAAAT